>JAODAL010003290.1:0-165000 GCA_025379985.1 Phyllomedusa bahiana
GGAGGGGGCCCACAGGTCTTCCCCATTCATTTCTATGGAAGTTCTGAATATAGTCGCACATACTTTTTCAGCTATGTTAGGAACTGCAATAGAAAATATCATGGAAAGTTGTTCAACTGTAGCCCACTCCCCGTTCTCTGAGGTAGTGAGCTATGAGCGGGCTGCTTCATGGCATAACCCCTTTAACTTTCATTGTCACTCCCCTATATTATGGGAACCAGAAGTGACAATGCATGTGACGCCAGATGTCACATGTCATGATGGATGACACTTCCTGATTCTGCAGCAATATAGGGAAACCGGAAGTGACAACAGGCTTTGAGCATCTATCCATCATCACTTCTGGTTCCCATAACATAGAGATGTTGGATGTGACACTGTGCTTTGAGCGACACAGGACCAGAATCAAAACTGAAAGGTAAGTTTACCCCTAAAACACTCTAACCCCAACTTAGGGTTAGGATAATTTTTTGTGAAAATTAGATTTGGGCCAATGGAAATCAAATCACTTTGTGCTGAATTTGACATCAAGTCAAATGTGAAGCACAAGACTACCCATGAAAAGATCAGAAAGGGGAATATTTCTCTTTAGGGGAGAGCACCACATAGGCGCGTGGAGTTTTGAGATTGCCTTTTTGCCCTCCACTAAGCATCTGCATATCACAAGGCATTATTGGAAAGGATCTGAGAAGCTCAAGCGTCCTCTATTGGATGTAACATATTCTCAATTTGCTTCTGACTCACTGAATATTTAAGAAACATAAGAGATATTAGCCAAGCCAGTATCATCCATCTGCATACAGCTGTTTCGGGGTTTTGCCCCTCATCAGTGCAGAGCAGAGTGTACTGCTTGGCTGAGTGGGAGGCAATGAGTGGCTCAGAAAGGGGAATCTCTCCTAAATGGTGCTCTTCCCAAGGAGAGATATTCTAAAACCACTGAAAATACAATTGTTCAGCCAGCCCATAGACTTTAATAGAAAAAATGACATGTGATCTACACAGGTTTTTTTTTTTCTCTGCCCGTCTTTTGGCGCTGGCGGATTATACAACATGTTGTATAATACCTCGGCGTCTTGAGTTTTGCTGTCGGTTTCCCATACAATCAACTGTATGGGCCGACGACAAAAAACGAGAACCACGCAAAAGCGACAAAAACCGCGGTCGTGCATCGGACGGGTTTTGCCCGATGCCAGGTAGACATAGCCTAACATGGCAGCTTTAAGCCATGTGAAGATTTCCATTGCCGCCATGTCTGTCCTTCACCCTTTTGTATTGTGTATATAATACAAAAGAGTGAACTTACGATCAAATCCCCCTAGTGGGACTCAATATTACTGTGGAGAAGAAAAAAGTTTTAAAAGTATAAAAAAAATTAAAAGTTCAAATTATTCCCCTTTTGCCATTTTACAAATAAAAAATTAAAATAATAAAAAAAAGTTACACAAAGGGTGACAGATCTGAACAAGGCCCTGTTCGCTATATTTTTAATCAGGCGCACTCCAATGTGCCCGCAGCATTTTGTAATGCGCCTGAGACCGGGGGGCGTGCTGGACAGGTGTCGCACTACAACCGTACGAAACTACACATGTATGCCTTTTTATCGGCAAATCCAGGTGCATTACTGCTGGAACAGGTAGACCACTTTTAGGGTATGTTCACACAGCATAATTGCAGGCCTTAATTACGCCCCACAATTATGCCAGGACTTCGGGAGCTCGCGCCAACTCCCGCGGGGCTAGGGGGCCGACAGCCTGCCGGCCCCATAGACTTTCATTACTAGCGGCGCGTATTCGCCGCTAGTAATTGACATGTCACTTATCTCCCCCTACGACATATTGTGCGGCCGTTTTTCCTGGTTGCGAAGCAGAGCTTGTGAAATGGAGGAGCAGCAGGGTGTATCTTCTGGCTCTGCAGACTCTCCCCTAAAGTGTGCATGTGAGGATTCATTCTGTGTGAGCTGGGGGAAGGGAGAGGTTCTCAGCTGTCTTTGGAAGTGAAAAAATAAGTGTAACTCGATAATATATATATATTTACATTTCTCACTCTCTCTACATACTTTGTAATTAGAATGGGCATTTGACATTCAGGAGTCTTAGAAAGATGGTTGATTTTTTTTTCCATCTCTCTCTCTCACACACAGTGATATATCCTGCAGAGTATTACAACTCTGACCTCTACAGATCTGCAGAACAAAACCATATGCTTTATCTGTTTGTGTTTACATGGGACTACACATGATCTCTCTCTCTCTTCTGCAGGACCTCTGATCTCTGTCAGTGAATCTCTCCCTACCCTGCACACAACGTCGCACCACCTCTGATTGCTTTAAGTGAATCTAACCCTCCCCACACACACTAATTCGCACCACCTCTGCTTGCTGTCAGTGAATCCCTCCGCACCACGTTTGCTTGCTGTCAGTGAATCCCCCCGCACACTAATTCGCACCACCTTTGATTGCTCTCAGTGAATCCCAGTCGCACCACCTCTGCTTGTTGTCAGTGAATCCCCCAGGCACACTACACTGCACCACCTTTGCTTGCTGTCAGTGAATCCCCCACACACTACGTTGCACCATCTCTGCTTGCTGTCAGTGAATCCCCCCGCACTACTTCTGCTTGCTGTCAGTGAATCCACCCTGCACATTAAGTGGCACTACCTTTGCTTGCGGTCAGTGAATTATCCAGTGAATCCTCCCCATACAACATTTGCTTGCTGTCAGTGAATTCTCCCCGCACAACCTCTGCTTGCTGTCAGTGAGTTCTCTCTCTCTCTCTCTTTTGTCCGTGCACACGTCCCCCTACATCTCCGTCAGATGTGCGCTCCCATTCACGACCTGGGTGGGAGCTGGTTATAACCAGACCTGGGCTCACACTTTGTTACTAAGAACTAATGAAACAGCCCGTTTTCTTAAACCATAGCATTTTGCTTATGGTAAACAAGGATGTATATGCTTACATTTTTGGTTCCCTCATTTTAAATTATGATCTTTGTAGTGAGAAAAGCCCTTTAACACTGTAAAAGAAAAATATTCCAAACGCTAAAATTGTGGTGGGTTTTGGGTCATTTCACCTAAAAATTGGAATAAAATTGATCAAAAAGTCGCATTTATTTAAAAATGGTACCAATAAAAAGTACACTTCAGCCTGCAAAAAATACACCATCACTCAGTTCCATAAGTAGACAAAAAAAGTTACCGGTTGCAGAAAATAGCGCTGCTGCACAAATATAAAAAATAGAGAATGGATTTTTTTTTTTTACGGTACTATAGCATAAAGAAAATCCTACATACTTGGTATTGCCGAAATTAACATGCATAATACAGATAACACATAATTTATACCGAAGAGTGAATGCCTTAAAAAGAAAAACCTTGCAAAACATGGCGCATATACTTTTTTTCACATTTTGCCCCACTTAGAATTTCTTTGCAGTTTCCCAGTATATTCTATGGTATAGTGAATGAAACCATTAGAATGTACAGCATGCCCTGCAAAATTAAAGCCTCATATATCTATGAAGATGGAAAAATAAAACTGTTATGGCTCTGGGAAGGCGAGGAGGGAAAAAAACGAAGAGCCCTATTATTTTGACTGTGGTGGGTTAAGGGGTTAAGAGGGCATTAGGGACAGTTTTCATCATGAGTTTTTCCTCCCCTATAAATTCTAGCATCAGAACTTCATTGTTTCATACGTCAATATTAGTTTTCCATATAACATCTATACGCATCAGATTCATATGATTTCCTCTTTTGATTTTCTCAGGAAGCTACACCCATTGTTGCCTCACATATGTGATGAAATCTGTGTGGGAGATTTTGCTTACATCACTGATTTTAGTCACTTTACATTACTCTGATTTCATGCGAGTGTCGCCAAGAATTGCTATAATCCTGCTTTTACATTGTTTCTCATTATTTGCATGCTTCGTTACTTGAGTCACCGTCCCAAAGTGTTATGTTAACAGTCAGCTAACATTAGTGTCAAATGAGAGCTTCTTATTTAAACAGAAGGATTAGTCAAGGCCAGACAGGTTCTTACCTGGATACTGCAACAACACACTTCAGGCCTCAATTGGAGATGAGGCTTGTCTCAAACTGCAGCAATTCTGTATCTAAAGGCATTAGTATACTCAGGTGTGCAAAATCACATCATGGCACAAATTGTGTTTAGTCACCAGATTGTGGTCCTGCACGGGCAAGGTTACTATCAGGTTGGTACAGTTTACAAATGACTAACTAGAGAAATAAAAAAAAAAAACAATATCCATTGAGTTTTAACAATTTTATGTTAGAAAAATAGAACCAGTATAATGGTCTGCCACCCTTCATCCAAATGACGTTAGAAGGTTTGGAAATTAATAAGTCTTTTTAATAATGTTGAAATGGTGTAAGGCAACTGGTATGTAGTAATTACATAGCTACATAGTTGTGTGTAAAGATGAAAAAAGACAGACGTCCATCCAGATCAGCCTTCTGTCCTATAGGGCGCGTTCCCCTAACACAGGACAAATACAGGCCTGTTTTGCGGCCGTCCCTACGGCCGCGGGGGGGGAAGGCTTTTCTCCGCGATGAGCGTAGAAAAGCCCTCCCCCTTCACATTGGGATGCACAGATTCTGTCCAGAAACCGGACGGCAGAATGTGCTTGCTCAATGTTTTGCGGGGAGAAAAACCGCCCGACAGTAAAAACCCGTACAGTGGGGACTGCTGCAGGTTTTCTTAGAGCCCTTTTTGGCCTTTTTTGGGGCGGTTTTTCAGGCGGTCTGAAAAAAGAAACCCCGGCCAAAAAACCTGTCCCGGGGGGGACATCCCCCTAGTGTTGACCCAGAAAAAGGGCAAAAACCTATCCTATAACCTTAACCCCTGAAATTCACCTTTTTTTAATTCCACACAAGTTTCCTTTTGACTTACATTAAAAGGTACCCCGCCCATTACACCAAAACAAAAAACTTTCCGTAAGCGGTTTAGTGGAAACCCCCTACATCCCCGTAGTTTTCACCCTAAAACACACGTTTTTTCCATCCCTGTGGGGGGTTTAAACCCTGCCAAAGCAATTTTTTTTCGTCACAAAAAAATTTTTTAAAATGAATCTACAACTTCACAACCCCTTTTCTGAAAAGGGCTACCCACGGGGGTTACAAACAGGGCCAACATATTTTTGATCGCAAAAGCCGTAAACATCTTTTACATCCGCAAAGGGTATCAAACAGTCCCCAAAATTTTCCCCAAATTGGTAGTGGTTACAACACATTTTTTTCCCTCCTTAAAAAATTTTTTTTATGTTACTTCCCCTATATTTTTTGAAGATGATCAAAAAAAAAAATTTTTTTGGCACAGGGTGCAGAGTGGTAGCCAACGCCCCGCACTTAGGCATCTTTTTGGTCC
Organism: Phyllomedusa bahiana; assembly: GCA_025379985.1. Taxonomy (NCBI): domain Eukaryota; kingdom Metazoa; phylum Chordata; class Amphibia; order Anura; family Hylidae; genus Phyllomedusa; species Phyllomedusa bahiana. The sequence continues at coordinate 5,382 of JAODAL010003290.1, forward strand.
TAACTCTGTCGCCCCCCCAACCCTCCCCAACTGGCTAAAAACCCCAGGATTTTACATGTGGGGTCTCCCCTTGTAAACTTGCTCTTTTTCTCGGTCATCACCCTTTTCAATTCAGGGGGCAGCGCTTTAAAACATTAAACAATATCTTAACTGTAACTCCCCCTCTGTGTTACATCTTGAATGTAAACTCCCACTTGTTTATGGGGGGCTCCACTACACAAAAATTTAAAATTCGAGTGTGTGAAACCCTAAATTACTTTGAAAACCCGGAAATCGCAATATTTTAAACGCTCCCGAATTTCATCAACTCTCCCCAATCTACAAAAAAATTTTTCGGGGCATTTGCTATAAAAAAGGTCCGTTGGCAAACGAGGGGTAATCTTTTTACCCATTCGTGATAGAGAAGCCTTTTGGATCGTCACTTTAAATACCATAGGCCTCATGGCCTCAAATACTAAATGAAATCCTTTTTTCTTATTAATGTATTATTTTAAGTTTTGTTCGGCCCCGGGTGTTCATATTTTTATTAATTTTTTTTTTTTGTTTTTTTTTTTGTAATATTATGTCGTTTCACATTTGTCATACTTGCTCTTTTGTTTCATTCTTTATTTTTTGTCTCATAGGCTTTATTTTTTGTGGGCTCATTTTTTGTATTTGGTTTGTATTTCATTTTATTTTTGTTTTTTTTATTTCAGGGTTTTGCCCCTGCATCAGAAGCATGAGGGAGTCTGTTGTACTGTCCTATGTATTGGCGAGTCTATGCTGTCCCCTTTTCCCACCTGTCCCCTTGATTCCTAATTCTCGGTGCAGGCGGACGGTTCTGCAGCCCTTTGGTACGCAGGTGCCGATGCCTGCCCTGACTGGGGTTTTTTTTAAGATTCCCGGGCCCGTTCCTTTTTGGCCCCGACTCCCCCTGCGCACCGCGCCGTCGCTGTCTGGGGTGCCGATATTGCGCAGGGCCGCGTTTCTTTCAAGGGACGGATATGTTTAGTCCGGGCATGTGACCCGGGGCCCCCTTGCTGTCACTTCCTACAAACTGCCCCTTCTCTGCCCCCGGGGAGTTTCATTGCTGTTCTCACCCTTATTTTTAAACACTTCTGTTTCCTGTGTAAAAAAATGCATGATTTTAAGGGGCACGCCCGAAACGCGTTACTTTATTCACCCCCTGTGCTGTTTGCCGTTTTATTTTAATATTACTCAAAAATATGGATTTTTTACTGGGCCCTTTGGGGCTGCTGGAACCCTAGTTTGTGCTTATATAGGCTATCTCCCTCGCCCGGAGGGTCCCTGCAGCATACTGGATCTCGGTGAGCTGACTTTTTTTTCTACTTTGTGTTGGAAATTAATAAGTCTTTTTAATAATGTTGAAATGGTGTAAGGCAACTGGTATGTAGTAATTACATAGCTACATAGTTGTGTGTAAAGATGAAAAAAGACAGACGTCCATCCAGATCAGCCTTCTGTCCTATAGGGCGCGTTCACCCTACACAGGACAAATACAGGCCTTTTTTTGCGGCCGTCCCTTACGGCCGAGGGGGGGGGGGGAGGCTTTTCCCCGCGATGAGCGGAGAAAAAGGGCCCTCCCCTTTCACATTGGGATGCACAGATTCCGTCCAAAAAACGGAGGAAGAAAATGTGCTTGCTCAATGTTTGCGGGGAGGAAAAACCGCCGACAGTAAAAACCCGTCGGTGGGGACTGCTGCACGGGTTTTCCATAGAGCACCATTGTGCTCATTTTTGGCCGGTTTTTCAGGCGGTCTGAAAAACCGCAAACCGGCCGAAAACCTGTGCCGTGGGGACATGCCCCTAGTGTTGATCCAGAAGAAGGCTAAAACCCTAGTCACTATAACTACTGAGCGATATCTTCAAGGAGTTTGAATGTTGTCCTTGTGTTTGCATGGGTTGCCTTCTACATTCCAAGCATTTGAATGATAGCAATTTCTTAAACTGCTATAAATACCTTGGCACTATGTAAATTACACAGCTGAGTCACATTATTATGACCACCTGCTAACTTTCATTGTAGTCATTGCGTGCATCACAGACAGCAAATAAATAGGCTGGGAGTGACATAATAAGGTACTGGTAAGTTATCACAGGTATCTGAAGCCATGCTGACTGCATCCCACAGCTGCTGAAGGATGCAAGGTGGAGGAGCCATAGAGTGAACATAATGATCAAAATGGGCCCATAGATCAATTAGGTTCAGGTCTGGGGAATTAGAGGGCCAGGGTAGTATTTGAAAGTTTTGGTCACAGTCTTCCAACCAATGTCAGACGTTTCTAGCTGTGTCACATAACATTATTTTACTGAAAGATCCCATCCACCCCCCAAGAAGACAATCAGCATGTATGGGTGCTAGTGATCTGCAAGGATGGATTAATAAAACAAAATTGGTAGAGTGTCTTTCACGTGGAACAGTAGGCCAAGAGAATGCCATGAAAACATTCCTCAGAGTGTAATGCTGCCAATACCAGCAATGGTTCTTCCAGCCATGGTTCCCGGTTGTTTGTTCTCTAATGTTTCTTGGTTGATTTGTTTGATGAAGCAGAAAACATGATTTTTCAGAGAGGGCAACCCTTTGGCAATCAGAAGAGATCTAGTTCTGATGCTGGTGCGAAAATGTAAGCCTTTTCTGCCGATGCAACTTTATAAGCAAAGGTTCATCCATCTGCTTCAAGGCTCCTACACGAGGTTTCATTCAACTGTTGACACAAACACGTCCGATAGCCCCCTGGTTGATTCTGGTGGTGAGCTGCTCCACTGTAGCTTGTTGGTCTGCCCTCATGCACCTTTTACCTCCCACATTAATGGTAAATTGGTCTTATGTACATACAGTTGAAACCAGAAGTTTGCATACACTATATAAAGAGCCCCATATGCATGTTTTTCTCACTATCTGACATGAAATCAGAAACCTTACCTGTTTTATGTCAATTTTAGGTCAATTACCAAAGTTATTTATATTTGCCAAATGCCAGAATAATGAGAGACAGAGAATTTTACGACATTTTTAATACTTTCTGCAGTCAAAAGTTAACCTACACTAGGATTACTATACCTTTAAACAATTTGAGACAGCCCATATGACGATGTCATGTGTTTGGAAGCTTCTGATAGGTTTATTGGCAACAACTGAATTAATTAGAGACACACCTGTGGCTATATTTTATTGCAGACCTGAAACACGCTGCTTTTGTGTGTAACATCATGGGAAAGTCTAAAGAAACCAGCCAAGATATCAGAAAGAGAACTGTGGACTTGCACAAGTCTGGATCATCCTTGGGTGCAATTTCCAGATACCTGAAGGTGCCAAGCTCATATGTACAAACAATTATAGGCAACCACAAACAAGATGGGAATGTCCAGCCATCATACCGCTCAGGAAGGATACAGGTTCTGTGTCTCAGAGATGAACGTGATTTGGTCCAACATGTGTATATCAACCCAATAACAAAAGCAAAAGACCTTGTGAAGATGCTGGTGGAACCTGGTAAGATTGTGTCATTTTCCACAGTGTAACAAGTACTGTGTCAACATGGGCTGAAAGGCCGCTCTGTCAGGAAGAAGCCATTACTCCAAAAGAAACATATAAAAGCCAGATTAATGTTTGCACACAGGAACAAAGACCTACATTTTTGGAGACATGTCCTGTGATCCGACAAAACTGAAAATTAAACTAAAATAAAACTAGAATTTAACTGTTTGACCATAATGACCATCGTTAAGGATGGAGGAAAAAGTGAGAAACTTGAAAGCCTAAGAGCCAACTGTGAAACACCAGAGTAGCAGCATCATGTTGTGGGGTTGTTTTACTGCAAGAAGGACTGGTGCACTTCACAAAATAGATGGCATCACAAGGAAAGAAGATTATGTGGCAATACTGAAGCAACATCTCAAGACATCAGCCAGGAAGTTAATGCCTGGGCAGAAATTTGTCTTTCAAATAGACAATGATCCAAAGCATACTGCCAAACTGATTACAATGTGGTTTAAAGGGAACCTGTCACATAGGTTATGCCCCCATTGCTGAGGGCAGCGCAAGCTAGTGACAGACATGCTGTTTCCAGCGCTGTGTCCCTTATTCTGTAAGATGCTGTAGTTTTAGAGCATTTAATGCACATGTTTCTACCGAGTCAAAGTAATAGGTTTATCAGTTGAGGTGGGCGGGGCTAGCCTCAGATGGGCAGTGTATGAAAAAAACTGACTCTTTGTTTGACTCTTTTCTGGCTGAAAACTGCAGATTTGAGCACTAAATACCCAAAAACTACAGCATCTTACAGAATAAGGGACACAGCGCTGGAAACAGCATGTCTGACACTAGCTTGTTCTGTCCTCAGCAGGGGGGCATAAACTATGTGACAGGTTCTCTTTAACCCCTTAAGGACCCTGGATGTACTCATACGTCCCAGGGTCCCTAAGGGGCTTTGCAGGGGGAAACCGCCATCTTGGTACAGTCTAATGCATTGTCTATGCAATGCATTAGACTGTATTAACTATCGCGACACCTAGTGGTCAAGCACCATAAGTGGACTCAATGTTACAGTAAAAAGAAAAAGAAAAGACTTCCTGTTCTTGCCCCAGCATGTAGAGACACACAGTTAAGGAGCTCCTCTACATCGAGACCCTACCAGCTACATATCTGCTTCTATATCGGCACATCGCACGTGCACTGTGCAGGGGACATACCAGAGAGTGGTCACAGTTAATTGCGGGCTCTCTGTCTGACTCTGCCTGCGGGAGAAGAGCTTTGCAGCCCGGGGGGCCTGCTGAGGTGAAGACAGACTTCCGGCCCGGCACTACAAGGTTTGTGAAGAGCACGGACCTGCTGCGCCTGGGAGCGGGAGATAAAGCACTCTCCTGTCGGCAGCTCCTGTGATTGATCTCCTCTCCTTTACAAGTGGGTGACAGCCCCGTTATCTACATAAGGAGCATTGCTCCAGTGTAAAGCCGAACCTCCCTCCCCTCCCCGCTGCTGAGAGCAGGGAAGTGACTGCAGGCGGCGACGGCTCCCTCTCTGCCCCCCCCTGCTACTGCCCACGGACTGTCTATCACACATGCACTGCCTGCTGACAGCCCCTGTGTCCTCCATATACTACAAGGAGAGGAGGATCTTTATATACATATCTATCCCTAACTGGACTGCTGCCTCACCTGGGCTCACACCTGCTGGGCTCTGCAGAACTCCCACCAACTCCTGATTCTCCCCTCTGCCCGCGGGGGCTGACTCCGCTGACTGTTCATGTCTTCATCTCTCACATAACATAGCTCAGATCCATCTGTTTAAGCTGTGGCGACATCTAGTGGTGGCCGAGCAAAGTGCACTTACCACAACTGCAGTTTCATAGCTTTGAATCTCTCTTCTATTCTCCATTCCTCGTATGGACTGCTTCGTCCAAACAATTGGCAAAAGCAAGGCGAATAAGACGCAAATGGCGCTAAATCTGAGCTCATCATCACCGATACTGCCAGTAACAACAAGACAAGTAATGTTGAGACTGTACATAAATCGCTGAGCCCACCGCCACTCTCTCCTTCCAACCCTCCGTCACTACTGCAACCTGCCTCTGATAACACTGATGGCTACGATGAGGGCGCGATTGATGACTCCATGGTGGACTATAAAAAATTGGCCATTATGGTGGCCTAGAAGATGGCTCCTGATATCCAGGAGACCTTGGCATCGACGATCTCCGCTACAGTCACGCCCATGTTTGTCAAAATGCAGAACGATATCAACAAGCAGGCTCAGCGCACCGATGACCACGAACAGCAGCGCCTCCAAGAGCTGGAGAACAAGCTGGACTCCACCAACCGCGCCCTGGCCGAACTGCGCTCTGACAACTAGCGGCTCTCAGATAAAATAGACGACTTGGAGAACCGGTCTCACCGCAACAACCTGCGACTGATCGGGATCCCAGAGTCAGTGGCAGCAAGAGATCTACATTCCTTATCTGAGTGCCTACTGCCAGAACTCTTAGGGCTGCCCCAACCCTGCAGATTGGAGAGAGCCCATAGAATCGGCCCAGACCTGCGATCCCCTGACTCCTTAGCCAAGCATGACCCACAACTGCACCTATCTCTGAGAGAAAGCCCACGTCCAGTGATTGTCAAATACTTGGACTTTAATGACAAAGTCAGCATCTTCCGAGCCTTTAAAAATCTCAAGCAGCCACTGGAAATAAAGGGACATAAGATTCTTATATTTGGAGATTTCTCTGTGGAGGTGGCCAAGCGACGTCGAGCTTTCTCATCACTGTGCTCGGCCCTCTACCGCCAACACATTAAGTTTGCCCTCACCTATCCGGCTACTCTGCGAATCTATCACCCAGATGGATCCCTGTCAGCCTTCAAATCCCCAGAAGAAACTTCAAGGACTCTGGGACACCTTCTTAAATCTACAGCAGAGATAGTGCAGGCCTCTTCCCTGGATTCTACGCCTAAAAGAAGAGCAAGCTCCAGAGACTGGTCAGAGACCACCGCCTAAATTACCTCCTCTGGGAGATGTTTCACCTAAGGAACAACGCTTACGTTCTGCTTGGCATGCGGGACCCTCAGGAACCTGAACATTCTCTGCAACCTGTATCCTTATTCATTGGGCAGCTCCCCCTTTGTTAACTTGTCCTTTTGCTCAAGTTTTTTTTTCTGTTTTGGATGAGTCCTGCTTACTCACTGGTTGAACTTGTTATTACGGTCTAACTTTATATATGTCAGTTTAATGATATATTTGACTACCTCTATAGCCCTTCCCACACGAAATGCCTTACGCATTATGGGTCCCGGTGGGGGGCATTTGCACTATTTGCCTTACTTGTACTTTCTCTCTACATGTTGGAAGTAAGGAAGTCCAATAGCACATTGGCATTGGCGGTATGTTTGGTTTTTTGGTTTCCGCCCAATGGTGCTTTGTTTTTTTTTTCTGTTCTGTTTTGGTACCTTCTTGTTTTTTGTCTGTACTGTGTTTAGTAGGTCTGGATGCAATGCTGTGGGATGTGTCGGCGGTCTCCTCTCCCTGGGGGTGAGTCCATTTCCTTCATTCACTTGCTGTGCTATAATTCTTTGTCACTTATCTTTATGCAAGTAACATCGTGGAATGTTAAGGGACTGCGGTCTCCTTCTACGTCACCTCAAAAAATGTAAAACCGACATCGCCCTCCTTCAGGAAACTCACTTGGAGGAGGGAGATTTCAGCAGGCTTAAGCGCCTTTGGGTGGGCTCGGTTCTGGGCTCTCCATCCATTAATAGGAAAAATGGTGTAATTATCCTCATCCATAAAAATCTGTCTTATTCTCTTGTTAGCTCCACCCATGATAGTGAGGGCCGCTGGATTCATGTATCCTTGAAAGTCTCAGGGGAAGTTATTTCTACGGTCCTCATGCCAACCAAGGGTCTTTCTATAAAACCCTGACAGACCAGTTATCTATTGACCCTGAACCTCTTAAAATTGTGGGAGGGGATTTTAACCTGGTGGTTAATTCCCAGGAAGATAGAAAATCTGTCCATGATAGCTCTCCCCGTATTCCGCTATCCCATGATCCCCAACATTTGGCTAATTTTATCTCAGACTCTCATTTGGTTGATACGTGGAGGTCTCTTCATCCTGATGGAAGGGACTATTCCTTTTTTTTCCCATCCTCACAATTCATGGTCCCGTATTGATTATATTCTACTCTCTCCCCAAGCCATGCAAAGGGTGGATCTCTGTGATATTAAGGATTTAGTTATTTCAGATCATGCCCCTCTTGTCCTCCAACTGTCAGACGCTGCTCCCAAGGGTACAGATTACCTCTGGAGATTCCCGTCTTACCTATTTGGGGACGAGGACTTTGCTAATATCCTCCGAGGGTGGTGGCTGCAATTTTCACAAGACAACCCAGAGGATGAGACGAAACCAGTCTTACTTTGGGAGACAGCTAAAGCGGTCATTAGAGTCCACTTGATTGCCTACACTAACACCCGTCGGAAGGTGGTTGCGGATCAAAGTAGATTGTTGAGTGAGAAGCTTCGGCAATCTTACACTGATTTTCTCTCCAACCCAACTCCTGCAGCCAAACTCCAATGGTCTAACACTAAAAAAAGAGTATGAGCACTGGCTGGGTATAGAGAAGTGTCCCAGCGGTCCCGGATGTCAGCTAAATTATTCAGGTTTGAGAACAAAGCGGGGTGGCTTTTAGCCAATTTTGCTAAGGGGATTAACTCTAGTTCCAATATCTATGCATTGAAGGACTCATGCGGGAATATGAAATATTCTGCTACTGCTATTAATAATGACCTACGCGAGTTCTATGACCATTTATATTCACCAGAAACCTCCGATGACAGGGACCCCTCAGACTGGCTTGGCCGTCTGTCTCTCCCCTCCCTTTCTGAGGCAGATAGGGACTACCTTAACCAACCGTCAAAATGAAGAAATCTCTAGGGTTATTAAGAACTTGGGTAATTATTAAGCCCCCGGCCCCGATGGCTTCTCTGGAGAATTCTACAAGATTCTTAATCCTGTAGTCTCACCCCTTCTAACCACCGTCTCCAATCTATTCCTGAGTAACACTCCCATCCCGCAACATATGAACACGGCGTTTATAAAAGTTTTACCGAATCCAGGAAAGGACGTGTCTCTCCCCTCCTACTTCCTTCCCTGTCTCATTAGCCCTCAACAGACGGGATTCGTTAAGGGCAGAGCAGCCGTCTCTAATATTCGTAAAATCATTACTGTCCTTGATGAGATCAAATGTAATCCGAGGCTTCATCCGTCTCCAGCTGTCCTGTCCATTGATGCAGAAAAAGCGTTCGACAGGGTCAGCTGGAGATGGCTGGGGCAGTGATGGACGGATTCGGATTCCATGGAGCCTTCCGTTCCTATATCTCTTCACTATACACCAATCCCCGCGCCCAGATCTATACCCCGGGTATTCTTTCTAGGGCCATTCATTTGGGTAGAGGCACTCGCCAGGGATGTCCATTATCCCACTACTGTTTAATTTGGCCATAGAGCCGCTCTCCAGAGCCCTGGCCGCTAATCCAGATCTCCTGGGCCTTAATATCGGTTCATCCAGTATTAAGGTCTCCTTATTTGCTGATGATCTTCTGATTTATCTATCTGACCCACTGGTGGAGGTCCGATAGCTTTAGATCTGTTACATGAGTTTGGCCTTTTCTCAGGCTTCAAGGTTAATGTTTCTAAGTCAGAATTGTTGGATCTCTCCCCTGCTCATTCACCTTCCTCACATTTGCTTTGCAATTTACCTATATCCCTGGCGGGTGCCTCCATCAAGTATCTGGGAATAAATATCGGCAAGTCCCCTGAGTCCATTTATCACCTCAATACCCCTCTGTCCTCAATAATTGGTAAGGAACTAGAACGATGGATGCATCTTCCGCTCCCCTTACTTGCTAAGGTCTCTTCTCAAGATGATGACGTTCCCAAAAATACTATATTTGTTACAAACAATCCCTTATTGCTTAGACATAAAGATTTCCACCAACTTTATACCGCTTTCACTTCTTTCCTATGGAATAAAAAACGCCCCCGGATAGCCCTTGTCTAAACTGATCCTCCAAGGGATAGGGGGGGGGGGGGCTGAATTTGCCGGATCTGAGGTTGTATAATCTAGCCAGCCTCCTGCGTCACGGATCGGGTTAAACAGTCTTCCAGATATTCCAATCTCTCTAATGAGGCGGTACTGGTTCACCCATGGACGCTTCCAGGCCTTCTTAATACCAAATATTCTGCTCTTCCTAAGGTGGCAAACATAGCCTCATTGTGAGGGACACGATGGTAGCCGGGAAGGCCTGTAGAACCCTGTTCTCTCTGCCCTACCAGACCAGTAGATATACCTTTCCTATCTATGGGCACTAGAATTCAAACCTGGCCTTGATAACCCCAATTTAATAGTCTGGAGGAGTAAAGGGATCTTAACTATTTCCCAGCTTATTCACCCTTCCACAATGGATTTACTCTTCTCAGAATTATCTCAAAAATATTCCATGCCCCATCGCATTTTTTGGCTTACTCCCAAATAGTGAGTTTTATAGAAGCAAGGACATGAAGCCGTCTCATTTTAAGTTGAATGCTTTTGATAATGTTATCGGCCCCACTTCTTCAACAGACCACTCTCTATCAGCGCTATATGCTGGTCTTCGTAGGGCTTCAGAAGATGAGGGGCCTTGCAGGATTTTTGCTAGGTGGGAGAAGGTCTACCCTAACCAGGAGATATCTACTACAATTCTCCAGGGATGGCTGAAGATCCATAAATATATAGTTAATGAGAAGTGGAGGGACACATTCTTTATAATTGCCCATTCCGCAATTTACGGCTTTAATATCCCCCCCCCCGATCCAGCTTGTCCAGACCGTTTGACATCCTGCCCTAAGTGTGGCACCCCCTGCACGGATTTTGTACATAGTATATGGACCTGTGTGGAAACCATGAAGTTCTGGGAGACAGTCATACAAACTCTGAATCTTAAGTTTCGGTGTCATTTAACCTTAGAGTCAACATAGCTCCTGTTCCATAATTTACCACAACATTTCAGGAACCACCCAATTCTGCACATATTTTTATTAGCGGCGAAAAGACGCCTCCTGGCCAATTGGTTGGAACCAACTGTCCCTACATCGCAGGAAGTGATCCAGGTGGTCAAACATCATCTCGAAAAGGACAGAGTCGACATTATCAGGACTAAGGAAACCCAATGCTCTAAATTTTTCAAGAAATGGCAGGAGTTCATAGGTAACTTTTACACCCCCCAGGAGATCATGCAGCCTTTTGTTTACACCTCCTGGTATCTCTCCTCTCGACTAGCGGGCACTCTGGGGGCTTTGGATGTCTGTACCCCATAACATGGGAGCTTTACCTCAGCCATATCCTGACACAGTGCCCTGGATACTCGCTTGGTAACTGTGCGTCAGAGTTGGGGGTGAATTTGTCCTCTATCTATTTCTCTCCCTCGGGCTTTAGGGGACGAGGGCCGTGTGACGATCTTGCAGCATTGTATCAGCACAGTATTTGTTTTCACTTTTTATCCCAGACCTTACTTGATTACATAGGTGTATGTGATTATGTCTCTTATACATAACTGCGTATGGGTACCACTGTTTTGTGTTGTTTTGGTTTGGGTTTTTTTGGAGGGGGGGTTTACTTTTTTATTATTTTTTGTTTTCTTTCTTTAGTGAAGATGGAGACTTCTTTTGCTTCATTCTTATTATTATGATACCAAAGTATGTCATTAGTGCTATTTTGTACTTTCATTGCTTAGTACTTCTCTTATTTGTACTAATGATGCCTTATATTATTTCTTTGTGTATCAAGTGGTATCTAATCTAATGGACAATTATTATATGTTTTTGTTATTGTAAAATTTAATAAAAATTATGTTTACAAAAAAAAGAAAAAGAAATAAACTTTTAAAGTACAATAAAAAAGTATTAAAAGTTCAAATCCCCCCCCCACTTTCACCATTTTACAAATAAAAACAATAACATAATAAAAAGTTACACATATTTGGTATCTCCATGTCCAAAAAAGTTCGATCTATTAAAATATAACATCATTAATCCCGTATGCTGAACACCATAGAAGGAAAAAAAATTCCAAACACAAAAATGTAGATTTTTGGTCATTTTACGTCACTTAAAAAATGGAATAAAAGTGATCAAAAAAGTCCCATGCATTCCAAACTGATATCGATAAAAAGTACACTTCAGCCCGCAAAAATGCACCCTCACTGACGTCCGTAGGTGTTAGTACAAAAAAGTTATTGGTCGCACAAAATGGTGCCATAGTGCAAATTTCAAAAATAGAAAAAGTTTGGAATTTTCTTTACGGTACCAAAACATAACAGAAACCCTACATGTTTGGTTTATTGGCGGATGGGGTATCAACTTTAGAATACAAATAACACATTTACCGAAGATTGAACGCTGTAAAAGCAAAACACCCGCAAACATGGCAAAAATAATTTTTTTTTTTCACAATTTGTCCCACTTAGAATTTTTTTGCGGTTTCCCAGTATATTATATAGTACATTGAATAACACCATTAGAAAGTACATCTTGTCCCGCAAAATAAAAGCCCTCATATGTCTATGCAGGTGGAAAAATAAAAAAAGTTATGGCTCTGGGAAGGCGAGGATGGAAAAACGAATGTGTCAGCAAAAAAAGAAACGCCGGGTCATTAAGGGGTTAAGGATACCCAAGTCAATGTTTTGGAGTGGCCATCACAAAGCCCTGATCTCAATCCTATTGAAAATGTATGGGCAAGGCTGAAAAGGCAGGTGCCAGTAAGATGACCAACAAACAAGGCTCAGTTATACCAGTTCTGTCAGGAGGAATGGGCCAAAATGCCTACCAACTATTGTGAGAAGCTTGGGGAAGGATGACCAAAATGTTTGACCCAAGTCATACAGTTTAAGAGCAATACTATCAAGTACTAATGAAATGTATGGAAATTTTTGACTTTGCGGAAAGTAATAAAAATTCTGTCATATTATTCTGGCATTTGGTAAATACAAATAATTTTGGTTCCTAATTGACCTAAAACGGGTAATGTTTATTCTGATTTCATGTCAGATAGTGAAAAAAACATGCATATGTGTCATTTTATATGGTGTATGTAAACTTCTGGTTTCAACTGTAGGTCCACTGTTAAATACGAAGTATAGGGGGGAAAAAATCTACAGGCTTACCATGTACATATGACTCTTAAAGGAATTCTGCTATCCTAATTGTAAGATTCATCTAGGCAATGCAAAGTATGACTGTTGGAAATAAATTTATTCCCAAATATCAATGCCTAGTGGTCTAGAACCTAACTTTGCGTAAAATGGTTTAATTAGTTTTGCTCAGTTTGTATAAAGCAATAAAATGACAAACCAAGGTTCTAATGCTTAGTCTAAAAATCTCACTATTCTTAAATATTTTATTAGATTAATGAATGCTCCAAATTACCTGTTTAAAAGGGGTTTTTACCATGAAGGCATTTCATGTCCTCCTTGTCCTCCCTTCAGCTTTCAGTGTCTTCAAAAGAGAGCGTGTATAATTTGTTTGAAATGCATATCATGTGACCCAGCATGCTTTATCCCATACTTTTTCCCACAGTGTGCTCACTCCTGAGTCTCTAGTAAAACAAAGGTCTTTTTATGTAAAGTCAAGTAACCTAAAACACAAGAGCTGGAAGTAGCTACAATTATGCCTTTCAGCTTAGGGGGTCCTAGGTTCAAAATACCTGCAGGAACCAAACGTGATGTTATTTATTTTATTTTTTAAACTCTTTTTTATTGATTTTCCGAATATAATATAGACTGAACAATCTGCAACAAGAAATTGAATCATATACATGAACATTTTGTTACACCGGAAATAGCAGGAAAGAATATGAGCAAAAATTTTGTTTCTTATAATTTGGGCAAACGACTCATATCGAGTCTCACATATATCTCAACCAGTGTTTTTTTTTTGTTTTGTTTTTTTTCCCCCTTTCTAGGTGACCATCCCCGACCCACACCTCAACCCCACATAATCACCCTTCGAAGTGGGTAATTTTGCCCATCGGGTTTTTAATCAAGTGTCATGGGTCTGGGTACGGACCTGGAGCGCCCCCTTTACATAATGTTCCAATCTAGTGATTGGATCTATATACAAGATTGTCCATCAGTACTAACACAATCTATCCCCGTCCGTTAGTTGTCGACTAGTCCGTCAATTAATATAGAGCGAAACAAGGATAGATGTATAAAGAAAAATGTTAACACATACAACGTCTAAAACTGTAACTCCGTGCCAAACTGTAACTCCGTGCCAGGTCCGGTAACTTACTTAGTATATCTAACGTTGGTATCTAGATGCATAGTGCATTTTGGGAATTGGTACGTAAGGGAGTAAGTGATCAAGTGACCAGGTGAAGGGGGATATTTTTTTTTGTTGTTATTGGAGATTACGTAAAGGTTCCCGAAAGATCAGCTCTCAAGTACCAACCGGAATACCTGAATGGAGATACAAGACGAGCGATCTCCTCATCTGACATGAACCCTGACATGAACGGTTGCCAACGTGCGAAGAATCTGTCAGATTGTGATTCTTTCATGCGCTCTGTTATTTGAATTTCCAAAGACATGTATTTCTTGATATGGTTAATTACCATATCTAATGGAGCTATGTCTGTATCAATCCATTTTTCCAAGATACCTTTTTTCTCCCAGCAGAAGTACATGTACAAAGTGAGTGCTTGCACCCAGCGGTGGTAAGTCGTGAAACAACACCACTTCTGGTTTGAGGTCCAGGCAGACATCTCCCTTTTTCTGCCACAAATCCAATAGATTCTTCCAGAAGTCCTGTACCACTGTGCAGTGCCACATTCCATGCACCATGTCAGTCTTCGGAATCTCACACTTAGGGCAGGCTATCAATCTACCAGCTGTTCTCGAGTGGGAAGGTATATTGAACACGTACACTGCTTTGTGGATGAACCTAAAATAAGATTTCTTTCCAGTTTTTTATGATTTTGATAATTTTGATCCATCCCTCTAGCACTATGTTATGCATCTTGGGGTTTCGAAATCCTTCCCCAATGCTTAAAGAGTAATTCCTTCCTTGGTTGTATTACTGGGTCTCTTAAGACTTTATTTTAGTGATGAGAGAGTATGTTTAAAATTAGGGTCCGAGATAAACTATCTATAATGAGATGACTTCCTGTAGGTCACTCACTCTAGATCGCAGGAATCCTGTCACTTGGCCATAGGACAAGAAATGTGATTGTGGAAAATATCGTATACTTTCGAAATCCTTAAAGTTTGAGAAACCTTCCTAACTTCTGGTCGTTATATGATTGAAGCTTAAGAGCTCCTTTCTGGTTCCAAATTTGAAATTGTTTATTGCTTAGACCCTGGGGAAACTCAGGATGACCCAGTAGTGGCATATATTTGCTCATGGACCAGGTGAGCTTCCAAATTTTTCTGATCGACTTCTATGACGCTATGGTGTCTTTGAATTTAAAAAATTACCCTGAAAGTTTAAAGGGGGGATATGCGCAAGCTTTGGTGTGAAGCAGGGCCGCCCGTGACCATGGGTGTGTAAATGAAGCCTCTAAAGCAGTGTTTGAATAAAACTCTGTGCCTCAAATCTAGTTTAGACAATGCCTCGCCCAAAAAAGGCCAAATTTTTAAGCGCGCACACTGGGGAAACTTTTCCCCCTTGGGATTTCGGAAGTTGCAACTTATGAAGGGCTAACTAGGTCTTTTAGAGGACCAAATGAATTTAATGAAGGCTGAATTTAAGTTGTTTACATCTTTGTGTTTAAGCAAGAGAGGGATAGTCTGTAAAGGTTAGAGCAGCTTTGGGAAACCTATCATAGGGACCAAATGGCATCTCGGAAGAAGTGACAAGGGTAACCGGGACCATCTCTCCAAGTCCTTTTCTTTTTTATCCTCTGAATTTGTGGAGGGAAATTCAAACGATAAATGGATTCCGGTGTGCACCCTATTTTTATCCCTAAGTATGTGATGAATCTTTTAGATATCAGTTACCATCTTACTAAGGCTTCACACCTTTCTCCGTCTCTGGTTTTATTTCACTTTATTTAAAATAATTCAGGTACTTTGATTCATTTATTTTAAAGCCTGAATATGTCGAGAAGATTCGACAAAGTTGCTGCAGCAAATTTTCATATCCTTTGATGGGTTTAAATATAAAAATATGACCTACATCAGCAAACATAGAGAGCTTTTTAGTTTCTCCTCCCCCAACCACGCCTACTGGAATGCCCCTCAACATTGGATTAGACGATATTGTACTGGGCATATGATCCAATGCAAGATTGATAAGTGGACGGCAGAGAGCGGGCATACTGTCTCGTCCCTCGCTGAAAGAGTTAAGCTTTGGGCACAAGTACTGGAATGCACACTCTCGCCTGAGGTTGTGTCATTGTGTACTGATAGAAAGGTTCTAAAGGGGCCTGTCAACTTTATTTTATCCAGAACCCATTTTCAACCATCGCCAACTCCACCCGGAGTCGAGGACCTTTTATGTATTCTATTGTAAGAAGGGTGCCCCCAGTTGGCTAATTTTTTTCCCTTGAACGATTGTAAGACTAGCATAACCTTATGATGTTGGTTACTGCGGATCTGTTTTCTTACAAAACAAACTTGCTTGTGGACCAATAAGTTTAGGTATTACCTGGGCCAGTCTATCTGCTAAAATATTAGCTTGTGCTTTAAATCATACTATTTATGAGGAATTTTGCCTGTAACGACTTGGTGTCAGTGGCGGTCTCTACATAGTTTGTGCGCTGTATTAGAAACTCCAGAATTGGCTGTACCTGCAGGTATTGTTTATAATAATTCAACGGGGCCTGGGAAATTTTGGATTTTTATATTTTGAGAATTCACCGGAAAAGCCACCTGGCACTGGGGACTTTGCCTGCCTTGAGTTCAGATATTGCTCTCTCTTGTTCTTCATCAGAGATTTGGGGAACCAAGTCTTGGGCATTCTCTTCCGACAGGGTTGGGAGATGATTTTTCTAACCAACTGCATGCATGCTCAATTCAAAGTTCATCATAGTATAACAATTTCTGGTAAAAATTTCGGGAGTATTTCCGATATTTCCCTACTTGAGCTATGCATTGCCCATCCATTCCCTTCAGTGTTGGATATTACCTGATTTGGGAGGGTTTCCTCTTTGCTAGCCTCGCAAGAGGTTCTTCCCGCTTTTTTCCTTATATGAATAAAGTTCCTCGTTCCTTGACTGTAAGTGACTCCCTATACCCTTTTCTCCTGCCAAGATTCATACGATCTCTTGGCCTCCCTCCTTTTCAGTTTGTTTTCCACGATGAATGTATTAAGAAGGCCGATATATGTTGGCGCTAGGAGATCACTATGGGGACTTTAGTTTGTATGTAATTTTTACGTTTGTGGCCCACTATATATGAAATTATCCTACTTCCCTAAGGACTGTTCTTGCCCGCTTCCCAGAACAATTTGAGCGAAGGTAGCAGAGTCTCATTTTTGTGCACGATATCTCCAGACCACCAAACCTCTTCAACATTGTCTGGAATTCCTCCATCAGCCATGTAACCAGGAACCGCAGATAAAATCTGTTCTTCGGAATAAGTTTTCTTGAAATTTCGATGGTGACTGGGGAATGGTCAGAATTGATCATATCATTAATCGTCTACCTTTTCTTCTCTAGCTAAATTGTAATGATGGGCAGGATGTGTGGTGATATGCGCGGTCCAGGTAGTGTGGGGATATGAATAGTGTGGTGAATTCCTATCCTCATCTGGATGTAAGGACCCTCATGCATATACGAACCCCATGATGTTCTGCAAATTTCGCATGGGGTGTAGCGCTTGTGAGGCTCCGTTTCCGCGGCCTCCCACACCTCTCTTCTATCATTCACGTGAGACTTTACAGTGTTCACAGTTACCCCACCACCATTTTGGGTTGCCATCTAGTTGTATAAATTTGTTCCAGGAATTAAAAAATTTTGCTTGTCCCACGTTTGGGCCATAGACTCTGTATATGGAAAGTTCTTCACTTCTTTGTGAAGGTGAGCCCATACCCATCTTCTCCGTGTCCGCTCTCGTTTTCACAATTTTGAATGGCATGTTTTTGTGTATAAGAAAATCAGCACCCCACCTTACCATTAATGCTGAGGATCCTATAACCTCCCCTACCCATAGCTTTTTTTTCATCATATGAAAATTCTTCTTCTGCCTAGGGTGTATACTGGATCAGGCCACGTAAAGCTTTCAATTCGCTTCAAGTGACGCCGCACCATGAGTCTTTTATTTGGCGATTTTAGCCCCTTCCGTTCCATTTGATTATAAGTATGAATAGCTAAAAACTTACATTGATATTCCTGGACCTGGGAGATTCCTTCATGCACGGTTATAACTGATAAAATAACAACATGAATACAACCACATTTACAAAAAAAACATAACGTACTAATAGCATGATAGGTATGCACCACCATATTTCCCAACTGCCTTATTTGGTGAATGGAACTTCACTTTTTTCCGTGGTGATGCAAAAGCTTGTTGTTTACCCGTCACTCATTCCTCCCCCAGAGACCCAGAAAACACGGGCTACTTCATTTGGTTGCTGCCTGGAGGACCAGAATGCCCGAAATTAACCTGGTCCCCATTCTCTGTCTCCAACGACTTCTACCCCTCACTCGATGACCAACTTAATTGTAACGGATACGTTCAACAACATGAAGACGTCTTTCATTAACTCCAAACTTGAAGGATAAGAAAACTCTTCACTCTAACTTTCAGGTTCTCCCTATGTTGTTCGAGATCTGAATTCCAGGTTTCTTTCTGGCGCAGAAAGCTTTGATGTGACATAGCAGTCCTGGGGATCTTGTCGCTTCCACTTTGCCTTGGTCATTCATGAGGTTTGCGACCTTTGGAATTACTTGATAGCAAGTTGTATTGGCGGGGTCTTCATTCCCAGAGTTCGGGCTTGGGCTTCTCTGTACCAAAAGTCTGTGCCTCTTCCGGTGTGTGAAAGTGGAGATATTTCCTTTTTTATGAAAAATATTTATATGGCTGGGTAAAAGGAGGGCATATATTTCACATTTGTTTTGAAAACAGACGTACAAACGCTTGTGCGAAAGCTCTTCTGTTCCTGAGGACTTACGATATGTATTTATTTAAATGCACATACATGATTGAGGTTTCTATTTTTTTCTGGGGAATTGAAAAAAATGGCGATAGACCAAAAAAAAAACAACAAGCAGCATGATAAGTTATGTGCACTGTTTGACAGGAGTGGAATGACAGGACCTGGCTTTGAACACTCGCTCAGCAATGAGTGTGTTGTGATTACTAGGCAGGGAAGAGACTGACAGTTAGCTGATCCAGACGGAGAGGTTAATCGTGTGCTTGTGCGTCCAGGACTGAGGCAGCTCTGTCACATGGTTGGAAAAACCCCAGCGAACAAAGCTGTACACTATGGATCCCTAAAGTTAGCATCTTAAACAAACTCTGGGTTTACACATTTTTAATAAAGATGATGAAAATGTCTATTATTTAATTTTCAAGCTTTCCACAATTTTACTTGGTGGGAAAACCCCTTTAACACTATAAAATTTTAGGGATTCTATTGTCTGTGACTTTGAGACAGGGATTATTTCTCAGGGCTGTGAAGTAGGAGTCGGTGTCTATTTTGGTGGCGTCGGAATAAAATAGACCGACTTAGACTCCAAAAATATATAATAAATTGGTACAGTTAGTTTCAATGACAGTGCCAGCAGCAAGAGGAATTGGGTTCTTGCCAGTTTCCTCTGCTTACCATATCTTCAGCCTCATTAGATGAGAAGGTGAAAAGATTCTGCTACCATAGCAAACAGATTGACCAGATTTCAGCAAAATTTTTCACTTGCTCTCGAAGTAGAAGAGTTTAACCGTTCATCAAAACTGTGCATGAGATGTTGATAGAGATGTTACCTATGTGGTTACTGCCTTGCCAAAACCCAGGTTAGTGTAGAGAGACTGTTCCATAGCCTGGAAATAATGAGATCAGATTTGAGGTCACCTATGAAGGAGGAATGGTGGATGGGTGATATGGTTCTCTCAGAACAAATTCATAGATTCACTCAACAAATGTTATTCAGTGCATTTTTGTTGAAAACTGTTTTTTCCAACTTACAGCAGCATATTTATTGAAGTTACAATTTTAGTTTTTTGTGTTCTACAGTTGTATTATAATAAATATATTTTATGTTCGACCTAAATAGCTTGATTAATGTATCATAAGAGGGGATAAAAGCCTGCATGTTATCATTTACTACAGTAAAGTTTTCTCAATAATGCACCATGTATAAAGGAGTCAGAGTCGGTGTTAGGGAAATTGAGAAGTCTGAGTCGGAGCCTTGGCTTACCGACTCCACAGCCCTCTTATTTCTATGCCTGTACAGATTTGCTAAATGCATATATTTCTGTGCATAGGATTGCTCGAATAGGAGCAAACTGAAGGAGATTTACATGGCTTTACATACGGATTTCTGTCTCTTGCAATGAGAATAACACGAGTATTTCTCCACAGTTTAACAATGTCTATAAGCATTGAAACCAAACTATTGGGAATAGTAAATATCTCTAAGCTGGACCAACAGGGCTTGAAAGAAACGCAGGACACCATATTTCCGGTTTAGGAATCAACAGAGAAGCTTTTACCTTCTGACACATCAATATGTAACCGGTCATAAGTGGATTATTTAGAGCCTCTAATTACAAGCGTGAGCCGTTCCTTCATCAAATAAAATATATTTCCAAATGCCATATTATTGACATTAAATATTTTCCGATACTGAAGCTTCAGCTAATGAAAAAAAAAAAAGAACGTTTCTTAGGCAACTGCACACAAAAATACAATTTAACTTTTTCATCCCTGTATATACACTTTGGATTATGGTTTCAAATATATGTCAAAAAGTAAAATACTTTTGGGAGCTTTTTAGTCATGAGATCAGTCATCTGATCACTATCATCACGATCACGTTATCAGTGGCGCACATATGTGGTAACAGAGCCACCAGCTGATAACTTTGTAAATGTTCGCCTTGTTGCTGGTCTGCATACTTAAAGTGGTTTTGGAAGTAGGTGATTTATGGTTAAATGGTGGGTTACACCACTAAGCTGAATGAAGAAGCTTCTTTATTACTTACTATTGCAGAGTGGTTCTACCATATCTGCAGTTGATGTGATATTGATATTGTAGACTGATTTTTTATTCAGCTGACGCTCCATGGTCCTATCATTCTGCTGTCTGCCAAGACACCGAAGCTTAGGACATCAACAATTAAATTTTCATGGTTCTTTAATGTTCATATTATTTGGACTTTATATTAAATAAAACCTTTAAAAAGAGAGAGAACAATGGAAGATGAAGTAAAAAAAAATAAAAAATAAAAAATCAGACTTTGGAGATCGGCCTCAGAGTCTATTATCTGTACAACCTCCAATTTACATGGAACCACTGCACTCAAACTTTTAAAGGGCTCTACATACTATAGCTATGTGTGGTTCTGGTTTCACATAAAAACATGACATTTTTTGTCAGATTTCATATAAATACAAAAAAAAAATGATAATATGCTCTATAAGACTCCATATTATCGCCCCATCTCACTGCTCCCTTTTGCTTCCAAACTCCTCGAGCAGCACGTCTATCTTCAGCTGTCCTCCCACCTCTCCTCCAACTTGACCCACTACAATCTGGTTTTCGACCCCACCACTCTACCGAAACTGCCCTGACCAAAGTCACTAATGATCTAGTAACTGCTAAAGCCTCATGCCACTACTCTGTGCTCCTCCTCTTGGACCTGTCCTCAGCCTTTGACACTGTCGACCATTCCCTCCTGCTACAAATCCTCTCCTCCCTCGGCATCACAGACTTTGCTCTTTCCTGGATCTCCTCGTACCTCACTGATCGGACTTTCACCGTCTCTCATTCTTGCTCCCCCCTCCCCCCGGCCCACTCTCTGTTGGTGTCCCCCAAGGGTCAGTCCTGGGTACACTACTCTTCTCTATCTACACCCTTGGCCTCGGTCAGCTCATAGCCTCACAAGGCTTTCATTACCACCTGTATGCTGATGATACCCAACTCTACATCTCTGGCCCAGATGTCACTTCTCTACTCTCCTGGATCCCTGACTGTCTGTCTTCCATTTCCTCCTTCTTCTCATCACGTCTCCAAAACTAAATGTGGAGAAAACAGAACTCATCATCTTTCCACCATCCAACTCTACCCCTGCCCTGATCTCTCTATTACAGTCAACGGCTCTACACTTTCACCGGTCCCACAAGTCCGCTGTCTTGGGGTAATCCTAGACTCTGCTTTATCTTTCAAACCACACATCCAAACCCTCACCTCTGCCTGCCGCCCCCACCTGAAAAACATCTCTCGCATCCGCTCATTCCTCGGCTATGACACTCCCAAAATGCTGGTCCATGCCCTTGTCATCTCCCGCCTAGACTACTGCAACATCCTTCTCAGTGGCCTCCCAGCTAGCACCCTCGCTCCCCTCTAATCCATCCTTAACTCTGCTGCCCGTCTTATCCACCTCTCTCCTCGCTCTCCTCTGCCAATCCTTCACTGGCTTCCCATTGCCAGCGAATTCATTTCAAGCTACTAACCATGACCTACAAGGCTCTCCATGACCTCTCCCCTCCCTACATCTCTGCCCTAATTTCCAAATATCTCCCCCACGCACTCTCCGCACCTCACAGGACCTTCTCCTCTGCTCTCCCCTTATCAGCTCCTCACACAACCGTCTCCAAGACTTCTCCCGTGCTTCACCCACACTCTGGAACTCACTGCCCCAACACATCAGACTCTCCTCCACTTTCACCAGCTTCAAAAGCAACCTGAAAACCCATTTCTTCAGGCTTGCCTATAACCTTCACTAAACTTGTCACTACTTCCTCCACAGACATGTTTGCCCCTCACCTCCTGTCTCTTTCCCCCCTCCTTGTAGATTGTAAGCCCTCGCGGGTAGGGTCCTCTCTCCCTCTGTCGTGCCAATTGTCATTATCCCTTATCACTGTACTCGTTTGACTTATGTAATGTATGTAACCCCCTCGAATGTACAGCGCCCTGGAATCAATGGCGCTTTAAAATAAATAATAATAATAATAATATTACCAGAATGCTTGCTATTGTTTCTAGGGCAGAATACCTCGGTAATCTGGTGCCCCATGGAGACACCATACTAGCATGAGGTCTCCATAGAGTATGGTAGTATGCCTCTATCATATGCATAAGGCTTAAGAATTAAAACAAAAATAAATCTGAAGAATAAACCCGTCTCATTTGCTATTGGTTGTTATAGATCTCATAGGTTTTAATGGTTTATGTCACTAGTTTCATTGTTGGCTAATGATTCTGACCAATATAAATGTATCTTTCCTTTTAAATGTATAGTGTTTCCCGGACATTCTTGTAACATGTTGTTCTGAAGTAGCGCCAGTTTCGTCGAAAAAAGCGTCAAGGTGTTATTGTTCTTATTGTGGTGTTAAGGTTTTACAGCCTTTTTAATGAAATATTTTTAATGGAATAAAAAACCTTGCTTTTATACACCTCACTTCTGCCTCATGTTAGGTACTTCTTGAACGAGCGCCGGTGAATTTTGTTTTTGATATATTCTTTATTGAAGCTACATAGTTTGCTAAGAAAGTAATTGACAGGAACTGTCTCTCTCCAAAATCCCCGTCTTCTCAGAATGGTTGGCCATAGTAAATGCGGCACTTCCCATTAAGAAATGGCTGTATAAACACAGAAATTGTCCTCATAAGTTTAACAAAATTTGGGGTAGATGGTTGGAGTCCCACGATACAGTTAATCTTCAGCCTGCTATGACATATGATGCCAGATAATAACGCTCTGCTCTCCAGGATCCCAGATTGTCTATCATCCATATTATCCTTCTACTCCTAAAACATTGAGAAAATGGTGTTCTTCATCTTTCAATGGTCCGACTCTATCCTCGCATCTGATCTATCTATTACAGTCAATGGCTCTATACTTTTACCAGTCCCACAAGTCCGCTGCCTAAGGCCATGTTCACATGGTGTAATTGCGGGGACGTAGTTCGCCCGCAATAACGCCTTGTGCTCGGGAGCGGGGCGGTGGCAGCCCACCGGCCCCATAGACATTCATTACTAGCGGCGCGTATTCCCCGCTAGCAATTGACATGTCACTTATCTCCCTACTCACCGTATTGGGCGAGCAGGGAGAGGAGACGTAATCCATAGTTCTCTATGAGAACTGTGGATTACCGTAATGACTGGGACGTATATCGCCCCGTATTCAGCGCAGTACGGCGCAAAATACGGGGCAAGATACGTCCCAGTTTGAGCCGTGTGAACATAGCCTTAGGATAACCTTTGACTACTCCCTCTCCTTCAAGCCACACATCCAAGTCCTTATCTTTGTACCAGTTGTTAGTCATTTAGTGTTGCCATTGTACTTTTTTGGGTCTTCTGTTATGCATGTAAACCCCTTTTGAATGTATAGTTATCAGGAAATAACGGGGCTTTAAAATGAAGAATAATAATAATATAAATGAAGCCGAGTCAGTAATAAGAAATTATATTACTCTACACTTACACAAACAAATATTTTAATTAAAATGCTTAAATTAATTCTGACATTTAAAGCACATAAAGCAAACATACAATATATATATAGATGCACTGCATTATTAATATCTTGACTCTTGTACAGGAATGTCACATGGAAGAAACCTACATTGTATTTAACATTATGGGAAAATGTGAAAGTCTCAAGGAATGCAAGAAGTGTGTGAGCCAGTTAATAGGCAGCTAGCAATAGGCATATATGTGAATTATCAGTAGTATCATATATATAATATTTGAATTAATGACTTAAAGTGAACCTGTTGCCTTCAACATGCTGTCCTATCTAATGGTAGCCTGTCATAGGGCACGAGGAGCTGAATAATGAATGTTGTTTTTAAAAAAAAAATTAAAAAAAAGATATTACGAGACATGCAACTTATGCATTTAAAATGTACTTCCAGTTATAACACAACTTTCCATAACTCAACAGTACAAGAAAAAAATAAGACACTCTGGAAAATATCTGATGAGAAAAAAATGCTTCCTTTTCCTGTAACCCCTTTCTGCCCTATGATGTACAGGTACGTCATGATGATTATAAGAGTGTATTGAGCAGGCCTACTTGATTTAACCCCCTTTACCCTGTAGCATATTATTATCGCAAAAGTGTACAGGTGATCGCACCCTATAGTGGTCAAGTACCCGAGGGGGAATTCAAGAACAAATGAAAAAAAAAAAAAGTTTTAGAAATAAAAAAATTTAAAAGTTCACCCTCCCTTTGCCATTTAATATACAAAATAATAAAGGAAAAAAAAAAAAAAAGTTACACATAATTAGTTTTGCCGTGTGTAATAAGCCGGATATATTAAAATATAAAGTAATTATCCGGTACGGTGAACAAAATTAAAACTACCAGTGCCAAAATACTGAATCCGCTGAAAATCCGACGAGAATAGAGTGTCGTGTAGACATAGCCTTAGAAATATGAAGATTTAAAGAGAACCTGTCACATAGGTTATGCCCCCCTTGCTGAGGACAGCACAAGCTAGTGACAGACATGCTGTTCCCAGCACTGTGTCCCTTATTCTGTAAGATGCTGTAGTTTTTACTGCTCAAATCTGGGAGTTTTCAGCCTGTTCAGAACGAAGAGAGTCCATTTAATTCATGACCCGCCCACCTGAGGCTAGTCCAGCCCCCCACAACTGATTAACCTATTACTTTGAATAGGTAAAACATTTGAATAACTGCCAGGTGGGCGGGGCCAGCCTTGGGTAGGCAGGGCTAACACCTGCTCATGAATAAACTGGACTCTTTTCTGTCTGCGTACTGCCAGATTTAAGCAGTCAATACTCTGAAACGTCTGCATGTTACAGAATAGAGGACACGGCATTGGAAACAGCATGTCAGTCACTAGCTTGTGCTGTCCTCAACAAGGGTGACAAACTATGTGTCACATTTCCTTTAAAACTCAGTAAATAAGAAATCACTTAACCCTATATTTTCTCTGATAGGTTTCACTTGACTACATGATGATTTATGCTTGTACGGATATAGGTACATTATTGGTTATATATTTTTGTTTATTAGGCATATACTGAACTGGACAGGCTGTGTTCCACAACACCTTTTTGCTATTGTTACTATGATTGTTTTATCCTTTGTTTTTCTAAATAAAGTATTATATTTATTATATTTTTGGAGATTGCTGTATTTTTTGCTGTACAAACAGTGAACTTCACCCCACAAATCATTATTTTTTCTACCAGTACATGATATGGTAAGGCCCATGATAACATAAAAAGAACATCTTGTCCCACAAAAAAACAAGCCCTAATGCATCTATATGCACAGTCAAATTGGCTCTTGGAAGGCAGAGAGAAATCAAACGCAACAAGTAAATGAAAAAATAAAATCTCTATGGTGGAAAAGGGGTTAATCAGCCTCCTTATCTCCCCTCGCTTTCCTATCTGTTCATCTACTAATAAATAACTGAAGAAGTCCATTTTCTGAGATATCAGGATACATACACGCTTATGCAGAAGGGAGGAGAAGAGTAACAGAAATGATGCTGGCTGTATAGCAAGTGTATTATCTCACCTCAGTGTTGGACTTACAGCTACACTAGTTCTTACTGCTGTCTAATGCCCTTTATGTTGCTGCTTGTGTTTAAGAGTCTCTTATGTTAAGCATCTTTCCGCTCCATAGACTTCTACGGGCAGCTGTAACGCAGTTCTCAGTGACACTGAAGTCCCAGGAGATGGAGATTTAGGGCCACATGTATGAAACTGTTTAGGTCTAAAACTCACTTTTTTGCCCATGGGTTACTATGGGCAAAAGAGTGAGTTTTAGATTTAAACAGTTTCATACATGTGGCTTTTAGTGTGAGTGAACAGATAAGAAAGCAGTGGTGGGGGAGGGAGAAAGGACAAAACATTTTTCTCTGTATTATGATATATTACAAAGTTTCTTAACTTTCTTCCACTGTTGATTTATGTAAAGTTGTATTATAATTGGAGGTATGGTTTTAATTTGTGGTCCCTATTAATATTTAATTCCAGAAAGGAGTTCTACTGAAACCTATCTCTGTAGGTAAAGTTAATATTGATGAATTGAGACAACCCACTGGACTCCTGAGCTTAAATGGACCAAATGGAATAAAATTTTCTATCACCATTATACTAAAATGTGCCACCACTATGCATTATATCCAACGTAACAGGAATCACTTAATGAATGGCTGCTGTCATGGGTTGCTAAATATAGGGTTAAGTTGTTGAGTCACTCTGATAAAGGTTGTTCTTCGGCTTAGCTCCTTTAGCTTGGCAGCACCTACATAAGTGCAGGTAGAACGAATTCCTCCAAGTATGTCCTTAATCGTATCATCCACATCACCTCGGTAAGGGACCTCCACAGTTTTTCCCTCAGAAGCTCTAATAAAAGATGTACCAAGAATATTTAGATGGTTTTATAGCTGTTAAATAGGCAGTGGTGCTCTAGAGCAACCTCACATAAGTAAAAGATTATCAGAACTACCTATATTCTGCCACTCCGCCAGCATGTCTCTTCATTGCCGTTTCTGAACTCATGCCATAGAATAATTTATACTTCTTCCCATTCTTCTCAATGATTTCACCTCCAGATTCAGTGTGTCCAGATAGCATTCCACCTAACATTACAAAGTCAGCTCCAGCTCCTAAAAAACAGAGACATGGACACTTTAACTCACTGGAGATAGGCTTTAAAGGGTTTTGCCACTTCACAAAATCCCTTCTGAGGCTGACTCATAGCCCACTGCGATTCAGGCCTCAGAGAACTGGGAGATGGCCACACTTCTGCAGTACTCCATGTTCATTTCTATGGGAGTTACGAATATTCGAGGCTGGCTTGTAGTGAGCTATAGGCTGGCTTCAGAAGGAATTTTGCTAAGTGGCAAAACCAAATTAAGGACTTGCACAAACTGATGCTTTTACACATCGGTTTCCCTACTGCTGTGAACTAGCCTTTATGTAAAACATAATCACCTTACTACAACACTTTACAGTATATTTTACCAGAAGCACTGTGAAGACGCTGAATTAAAGAAAAACTGAACTATAATAGGTTGTGACTTACGACCATTACAAGATACACAAAAGATGGGTAAAATAACGAGTACTGCCATATTTTATATAGTAAAATTAAACCCGTAGTGTTATTTCGCTGTTGAAAAACAATTACTTGCACTGTTTTACAGTTATAATGCGTCAGACCTGACGGAGTTTCAAGAAGGAATGATTGTTGGTGTGTGCCTTGTTGGGGCATCTGTGACCCGATTTATTGGGTCAAGGTCTTCTGTTTTCTATGGTCCCTCAAATTATTGCAGAGTAAAATGCATGTTTAAGGGAACCAGTACAATATTTGAGGGTCCAAAGTATTGTGTTTTTTGGTATATTTTGACAAACAGTTTTTCTGGTTCTTGTGTCAAGCGTTGCCTTTTCATAAATGAGGCTCAATATGCGTTTTCAGCTTTTTTTTTTTTTAAGAAGTATCCCAAATGAGTGTGCTAAATCACTCAACCACAGGCCCCCCCAATTGAAGGAACACCTACTAGATTTTGTAGTCTCCTTTTTATGAGCGTATTGTTTCAGGTTTGCAGGCACCTTCATGCATTTGTAAATACCTGTTGAGGCCGCTCCATGAGCGGTGGGAGTTGGCTCATAATAACAGCTGGAAACTGACATTAACAGCAGAGATCAGAGCCGGCTGCAACGAATCGACTCAAACAGTCGAAACGTCACATGTATTTATGGAGGAACAAAGAAGATTTACTACTTACAACCTTGCTGCCTTCCTTTCTATTTTTGATGCAGTATGTTCTTACCTAATTTTACGTTGCTAATGATCTGTAAGGAATATTTTCTTATTTTGTAGGATGAGCTGATATTTTCATTTGTACCATTTTGGGTTTCAAACAACCAGGGCATCTAATAAGTTAAATGGCCAGCATTAAAGTAAAGTAATCTCTCATCCTAGCCATCAAAGCATCATCTCCTGCTGTGGGAATAACTACCGAGCCCACCTGATCACCATGACGTTCAATTACTTTAAGAAGTATCCAGATCATGACATAAATGTACAACAAATGTTAAGAAAGGGGGAAAAAAAAAAGATTGCTTAAAGGGATTGTCTCACTACAAGGATTGTTTTTTATGTTAAAGATCTTGCAAAAACAAGTCACTGTGCAATATATGTTCATTAACAGTGTCCTACATGTTCTGAGATATCCCCTCTTGTATGGGCTGCATCCGCTCCTCAGGTCGCTATAGCTACAGACCTGTTTGATCTATCCTGATAGGCTGCCAGCGCTGGTTGCTATAGCTTCAACCTGGCTTCTACTGCTGTCTAGTGGAAGCCAGTAAACACGCCCCTGAATTCAAAGTGAAACCAAGAAAACTTGACTGAGGTGAGATGATTTGATGTAGTGAGACAACCCCTTTAACAGCGATTTAATTACCATATACTGTATAAATATGTGAATGGACAGTACAGAACTCTTTTGTGTGATCTTTTTACTCCCTGGCCAGTAACCATGACAAGGAGAAATACAATATGTCTAAAGGAAAGAAGGTTTCACCATCATCCATAGATGGGGATTCTTTACTGTAAGAGCAGTAAAACTGTAGAACGCAATACCACAAGATGCTGTGCTGGTGGATTCATTAAACATGTTTAAGAAGGGGCTAGATGCCTTCCTTGAAAAATATATTACAATTTATGGGTGCTTTGAAGAGGACATGCTGATCCGGGGGTTTATTCCGATTTTCATACTGGAATCAGGATGGAACTTTTTCTTTTGTATGGGGCAAGCTGCACCTGCATGATTGGAGTTTTTGCCTTCCTCTGCATCAACACAGTAGGGTTGTAAGTTGGACTTGATGACCCTCTGTCTTGTTTCAACTTGAACTATGTATTTATGCCTGTATGTCTAGTAAAAGCACCTGGACATCAGAGAACCAATCAGAGCGCCCCTCTCATTTTTCCAGAGCCTATATGAAATGAAAGGGGGCTTGATTGGTTGCTATGGGCAACAAAGTGACGTTGACCTAACAACTTTTCAACAGTGGCCCTAAGTCTTTTCCTAAAAACTACATCAATTGCGACGCCTAACAGACACCAATGGACACTGTTGCCATAGCAAACCAATCAGGGGCGCCCCTCCCCCTTTTTTTCCCAGAGCGCTATATGAAATGAAAGGGGTGCTTTGATTGGTTGCTATGGGCAACAAAGTGAGTTTTAGACCTAGACACTTTTCATACATGTGGCCCTAAGTCTTTTCCTATAAAACTACATCAATCTGCTGACAGCACTCAGATAGGACACTTCAGTATAAAAGATTTAAATTAAAGGGTAAACATATACAGTATCTTCATGGATGTATTAAAATGGCTTTATATAACCAAACCTTTATTTTACAGAAGTGGTAGTAGATCACAACAGATGTATAGCTGAACGATATGACTGCTGATACCCGAAGGAATAAAATACGATATTTCAGCATAGTTGACAGAGAACAGCTAACGCGTTTCTATAAGCGTTTTCAAAAGCATGTTTTAATATGTGATTTAGCTACGACTAAGGCGGTTTCTTACTCAAACGCGTTAGCTGTTCTCTGTTAACTACGCTGTAACTCAAGAAAATATTGTATTTTATTCCTTCGGGCGCCGGCAGTCATATTGTTCAGATATACATCTGTTACGATCTTCTACTAATTTGTCACCGGCTGTCTTCCTGGATCTGACCGTGCAGCCCTGCTCTCAGCTGCCATCACTGAGCTGGCTAAAGCTCTGTTATCTTGCCTTTATTTTACAGACTTTATAAGCCTTGCAAAAAATTAAATACCATTAACATTAGTGTATAAATAATGAAGAAACCACAAAGGCAATTTTATAACTATTCAGCTAGCAAATTAAGCATAAGTCACATTTAAAGAAAGTTTGCATATGTTAGACATTACTTAAGCACGTATTGCTAAGGTTGAGAAACTTACCAAAAGCTTTTGACACATCCCCAGGACAAGTGCAACCTCCATCCTGAAAACAGAAAATATCATGCTCTATATGCTCTGCAGTTTTAAAACGCTTTTAGGTAGATTACACATACATACTGTATATATAAAGTATCTCCCAAAAGTGAGTACACCCCTCACATTTTTGTAAATATTGTATTATATCTATCCATGGAGCAACACTGAAGATATAATCACTTTGATACAATGCAAAGTAGTCAGGGTACAGCTTGTAAAATAGTGTAAATTTGGTGTGCCATCAAAATAACGTAACACACAGCTATCAATGTCTAGACCACTGGCAACAAACGTAAGTACACGCCTTAGTGAAAATGGACAAATTGTGCCCAAACTGCCATTTTTCCTTCATGGTGTCATGTGACTTGTTAGTGTTACAAAGTCTCAGGTGTAATTAGGGAGCAGGTGTTTTCGAATTTGGTGTTATCGCTCTCACACTCTCTCATACTGGTCATTGGCGAAGAACCTCATGGCAAAGAACTTCCTAAGGATCTGAAAAGAAGAATTGTTGCTCTACATAAAGATGACCAAGGCTGTAAGAAAATTGCCAACACCCTGAAACTGAGCTGTAGCAGGGTGGCCAAGACCATAAAGCAGTTTAACAAGACAGCTTCCACTCAGAACAGGCCTCACCATGGTCAATCAAAGAAATTGGGTGCATGTGCCCAGCGTCTTATCCAGAAATTGTCTTTTCAAAATAGACATATGAGTGCTGCCAGCATTGCTATAGAGGTGAAAGGGGTGGGGGGCTCAGCCTGTCAGTGCTCAGAACATACACCGCACACTGCATCAAATTGGTCTGGATGGCTGTTGCCCCAGAAGGAAACCTCTTCTTAAGATGATGCACAAGAAATCCTGCAAACAGATATTGGAATCATTTCCTGTGGTCTGATGAGATCAAGATAAACTTATTTGGTTAAGATGGTGTCAAGCTTGTGTGGAAGCAACCAGGGGAGGAGTACAAAGACGAGTGTGTTTTGCCTGCAGTCAAACATGGTGGTGGGGGTGTCAAGGTTTTTAAGCTGCATGAGGGCTGTCCGCTATGGGGAGTTACAGTTCATTGAGTGAATCATGAATGCCAACATGTACTTTGACATACTGAAACAGAGCATAATCATCTCCCTTCAGAAACTGGGCTGAAAGGAAATATTCCAACATAACAACCCCAAACACAACTCTAAAAAGGACCACTGCCTTGCTAAAGAAAATAAGGGTAAAGGTGCTAGACTGGCCAAGCATGTCTCCAGACTTAAACCCTATTGAGCATCTGTGGGGCATCCTCAAATGGAAGGTAAGAGGAGCGCCAATTCTCTAACATCCAGCAGCTACATGATGTCATGGAGGAAGCTCTAGTGAACACCATGCCCAAGAGAGTTAAGGCAACTCTGGAAAATAATGGTGGCCACACAAAATATTGACATTTTGGGCACAATTTGAATATATTCACTTCGGTGTGTACTAAAATTTACATGGTCATACAAGCTGTACACTGACATTTACATTGTATCAAAGTATCATATCTTTAGTCACATTTGGTATTCAGGAATAGATGAATGCTTACCCCACTCAACATACATATTTATTACGTTCCCCTTATTAGAAGAGCAGCTCTCCTTGTTGTCGGCAGCAACATGAATGAATTATTTATTGTCTTATTTGATGAAAATTCCAACTAAATAGTGTAGAAAAAAACTAAATTCTGTTTTGGTCATTATATTTAGCACTTTTTGTGCAGTAGCTGTGTTTCTCTTGCACTGATTAACCAAGCTGTGTTAATCAGTTGGAGGTTGGTTTTAAGTGACGTAAAGTAGATGAGGGCATGCTGTGACCAAGAGTCAGGGACTGACTCGAAACGCGTAAGCGAGACTTATAACATCTACGGGTTTACTATGCCTGCCATGAATCTGCGTTTTTAAAAAGGAAGAATAAAGATATGTCTCCAGCTTTTTTTCTATACCTATTTTCTTATTTCCATATCTTCAGTGTTGTACCATGAAAAGGTATAATACAATATTTACAAAAATGTAAGGTATGCACTCACTTTTGTGAGATACTGTACTAATGGTCTAACATATGAATATTTATACTAACTGATATGATATGGCCATTCAGTCCGTGTGCTGCATCTGCACACTCAATGACAGCACTCAGTTGTGGATATCCAACTCCTGTCTTCTTCCGGGTGGTGCAAACAGAACCTAATTAAAGCAGAATGAAATGTAAGATACTTTAGATTAACAAGTTTAAAATGAAAGGGGTTGTCTCATGTAGACAACGACTATTTACACACATAAGAGTATATGGCTGTCACATAAGGGGTCATTTATGCATCCATTCACTTTTGTACAACTTTTACCCAGAAACATTTCCTGAGAGACAACAGCCAAAAAAAACAGTGGTTAGTGAAGCTGGGCCTGTGGCGGGAAGTCTTATGCAATGCAACAACCCTTTTAATATTCATTAAGAAAAAGCCCCCAAGGGCTCGTCCACACGATGAGTAAGTATTTCAAGCCAGAATCCACGAAGATTCTGACTTGAAATATTGGTCTAAAACCAAAAGTAAAATCATCCCCATTGACCTCAATAGAAAAAACGCATTTTCTCCGTCGATTTTTTAAAATAAAAAAATCTTCTTTCAGATTCTACGTCAAAAAAAGCATAGAAAACTTTTGTATGTTGGATCCATGTCCAAAACCGCACACAGATTGAATGAGACTCGTTCTCTAATGTGGAATCCGATAGGGGGGTGAGGGCGAGAGAGGAATAAAATCCACATTAAATGGTTGTTGAAAACCACGTTGTACAACGTGGTTTTCAACAGTAGAATCGGACAAGGAAAGTAAACCCGTCGTCTGGATGTACCCTTAAGGAGTCCTTAGCTGCTTACTCTCAGGAGGGTTAATAAACGAATCCTTCAGCAGTAAATTCAAGTGACTTCCACGCGAGAGGTCACCTTGACACAATAAGACATTAATATGCCTCATATATGTCATAGAGCTTTATTGTGTTGAAGAGGATTTTCCTTCAAAATGGAAAAATAAATATCTCTTGATTTTAAGGAAGACGTTAGATCAGAAGATTTTTCAGTATCCTTAGAGTGGTCATTTTTGCAAACGTAACAACAACGTGCAGCCTTATTGGTTGTCACCTTCCAATAGCATCTCAGAAACTAAAAGCAAGCCGTCATTTCAAGGTAACAATTTACCAAAAAGGTAAGTGGCTGCGCTGTCATTTTTGCAAAAATGGCCATCATAATAAATTCCAAAAATGCATATGTAGTAAATGAAATCCAGTAACTAAACATAAGCTTTTTCTTCTCTTTTACAAACACACTTTTTAGTTTGAAATTCTCTCTCCAAGTAAAGGAAAAATAAATGGAAGATTGCAAGGAAAATGTCCCTAGGGTACGATGGTGACTTTAAAGCACATGATGTTTTCCATTTCACATGCCAGTAAAATACATAAACAGGATCTAACATGTCAAATCCACAGTTGAGTCACATTATAATGACCACTTCCTACTTTCAACGGGGCTAAAGAAAGTCGTGGTAGTTATATAAAAGGAGCGATTTATCAAAGTAGCAAAAAGGGATCATTACTGACTTTCAGACCAAGGATAGCAGTACTTCTGAAGCTGAGCAGTTTGTGAACTGTTCGCATGCTACTGTAGTAAACGTGTATCGCAAGTGGACTAGTGGCACCATTGTGAATAAGAGATATGCAAACTGTGGAGCACAATGTGCCTTTGATGAGAGAGGTGGAGCATCTCACCACCAAAATTCACCAATGGTGCTACTAATCGTGTGTCTAATAAAAGAGTTCAATGAACCCTACGGCATATGGGGTTTGTAGCCGATGGGTGGTCACTGCACCTCTCCTACCAAAGTTGCATAGGCAGCTAAAGCTTTAACTCCTTAATGACTGCCCACCGACTTTTGACGTCTGCTGGTGCGGGTCGTTCGTCTACATCGACGTCTTTTGGCGTCACTGAGGACATCGGAGTTTGCGGCTCCGGGCGTTGCAGCTGCGCTGAGATCGGGGCTGTACTACACAGCCCCGATCCCAGAGCATCTCGTGCGAGCACCGGGGAGCCTCCACACCCCGGTGCGTTAACCCTTTGATTGCGGCGGATCGTTACCGCAGCGCAATCAAAGGGTTTCCCTGCTCTATCGGGTGATCTGAACACCCGGTGACCTGACCGAGCCCGGGGAACGGCTGCACAGTCAGCCCTGGGGACCTAGAGTAGCCCCAGGGCAGTCTGTGTAATAAGCCAGAGACCAGGACAGACTTTGTGCTGTCCTGATCATTGCCTGTGTCAGACTGACACAGATTAATGTATTAGCATATGTGAATATGCTAATACCTTACTAAGTGTAAAAAAAAAAAATGTAAAACAGTTCTCCCTTCATGGGATTTAAAAAAAAAATTTAAAAAAGAGTAAAAAACATAAAAAGTGTAAAAAAAATGAATACAAAAATAAATAAGAAAATAAAAATAAATATTTAATAAAAAATAATTGTGCATAAATTATACACACAAAAAAACCTACAAATATTTGGTATCCACACGACCGTAATAACCTGTAGAATTAATCTAAGAAGTTATTAAGTGTGAAATGTGAATGGTGTAAAAAAAAAATGTAAATTAAAAAAAAAAATAAAAAAAAATAAAAAATTCTGAAATTATTTGTAAGTGAACTTAAAATATTACCCAATAAAGTAACACTTTGCTAGAATAAAACGAGGCCTCATACAACTGTCACTGAAAAAAATAAAAAAGTTACAACTGTTGAAACGCAAGGAGGCAAACACTAAAAAAATGTTCTGGTCATTAACTACTTTTCAGGCCTGGGGCTTAAGGGGTTAATATTCATGGACTGTTCGAAATTAAACCTCTGCACATTGGCAAAAATAAATACCCTGCAACCATTGTTGAAAGAACACAAGATGGTAGTAGCAGCATTATAGTTTAGAAAATGTTTTTATGGCATTTTCTGGGCCCACTCATGTGGAAGACACTCTCAACGGATTTAGGGATGAATTCATCCCTGCAGATAATACATGCTGACTGTTTTCCCCGGAAAGTATGGGAGCTTTCAGCAAGACAGTGGCTAAAAAAGTCTGAAATTGATTGGAAGAGCATGACCAATACTTCCAATTACTACCCTGGTCCATGAACCCAACTGATAATCTGTGGGACCACCTTGATCATCATACTCGCTCCATGGATACTCACTCACCCACCCTCCAGCAGCTATGGGATGCAGTCAGCATGGCTCCAGATACCTGTGACAACCTACCAAGACCTTACTGAACCACTCCCACCCAGTCTAGCTTCTGTCCATGCTGTACACAGTAATCTAGGTTTTAGCTGTTGGTCATAATAATGTGATTTAACTGTGTAGCTATGAGTTCTAAGACCTGGGACAGGAATTGGCTTCCAATTTTCCCCACCCACCCACCCACATTTTAAGATTAAATTTTCAGTTTATAGACAGCATTTTTCTACAGTTAGGGCATGTCCCCACGGCACGGGTTTTCAGACGGTTTGCAGTTTTTCAGACAGTCTGAAAAACTGACCGAAAACGAGCACAATGGTGCTCTATGGAAAACCCGTGCAGCAGTCCCCACTGCACGGGTTTTCCATCGGGTGGTTTTTCCACCAGTGGTCCGGCCGCAAAACATTGAACAAGCACAATCTTCCGTCCGGTTTCCGGACGGAATTTGTGCAAGTCAATGTGAAGGGGGGGGGGGGGCTGTGGGGACGGCCGCAAAACAGGACAAATACCGGCCGGCAAACCGGCCAATATGTGTCCTGTGCAGTCAGGACGCGCCTTTAATGGTCGCACTTTATAAAAAAAAAAGAATTATTGTCTAAAGCAAGCTATCAGGTAACGAAAGTTATAAAGTGTTCCAAGGGCATTGATATTTTTCTCATCACACTATTGTCTTTAATTCTTGGAGCGTCAAGATCTTCTATAGTTAATGATTTAAAATTTCTTCGTTCGAAAATTACCTGGCCCTATTCCAACCTTGATTATATCTGCGCCTGAAAGGATTAACTCCTCAACCATTTCTCCAGTTACAACATTTCCAGCCTGAAGACAGAAATTGCATGTTAGTTGAAAAATAAAGCCTTGTCAGTAATAGATACAAGAGACCATAGTGTAGGTCTTACCATGATTGTGTGCTTGGGGAACCTGGCTCTTACATCTTTGACGTGCTGGACAAACTGCTCGGAATATCCATTAGCTACATCGAGGCAGATGTAGCGAATCTGAGGGACGGCCATTAAAATCTCCTCTAATTGCTGGAAGTCAGATGTGCCGGTACCAGAGCTTGCAGCCACATTCTATGGGACATACAGGATATTGGGGTAAGACAATCGACATCTAGCAGAACGCTATTGGAGCAGTTGCTTAGTAAGGTGGGCGAGTGGGTGGGGCGTGGTCCGCCCTAAGCAGCACTGTTGCCTGCCAGGACCCTGGACTTGTCAACTCTCCTAGATCCTTGAAAGAATTGGCTAATCTCCCAGAAACCGTGTTGCTATGAAGCTCAGATGGTGCCGGTTCATCGGCTGTGTCTGCACCTTATGCAACGGAAGCTGTAATTTATATGGAGCTAGTTCCAATCCCAGCTATTTAAAGGGAATCTGTCGACAATTTTTTTTTTATTACTGATTAAATCAAGCCCCTGATCCATATGCTTTTCCTCTCAGTCGTTTTTATTTCCTGATTGTAGATTTCTCTATTCGCCCGTCGATATATGATTGTGGGGAAGACATTCTTGCTTGCACTGCTTTAACAGCAGTCAGAGAGATTCTTTACAGCAGCTTCATAGGATTCTTAAGACAGATTCTGTCCCATAGACTTGTATAGGAGAGTTTTCACTGTGAAGGGAAGGGGAGAGGGGGAGCTGTGACATCTCCTCTTGTGACTGGTGGATTCTGTGTTATCTGTACACAATGGTGTCTCCTTTCAGTCTGACCCTGCTTTTACTGATAATGAGCAGACTGCTGAAAAGCTCTCTAAACAGAGCAGGAAGTGTCAGGCCTGGTTCACACAGCTTATTGCCGGCGTAATTGCGGGGACGGATTTTGCCCCGCAATTACGCCGGTAGCCATGCAGCGGGGCGGGGGGCCGGCAGCTCCCCGGCCCCATAGACTGTCATTATCTATGGCGCGTATGCGCCATAAATAATTGACATGTCACTTTCTCCCCCCGCGGCGGATTCGCCGAGCAGGGAGAGGAGACGTAATCCATAGTTCTCTATGAGAACTGTGGATTACCGTAGTTACTGGGACGGATTGGAGCCGTACTGCAGTGCAAATACGGCCCGCAGTACGGCTCCAATCCGCGCCCAAATAAGCCGTGTGAACGAGGCCTCAGACGATTATTAGGCTTAGTGGCCAAAGTGAAAACTGCAGGATTTAAAAAATATTTAAAAAATACTGAAAGTGATCTGGAAAATTAAAAAAAACATAACCAAAATTTCCTAAAAGATGTGTTTAACATAAAAATGTGAGTTAAAAAAATACATCATTTTTTGATGACACGTTCCCTTTAACTTCCTAGATGCAGCGGTCCATAAGGTGTGAGGTGGGCTCCCTCTTTCAACTATGGGCACCTCTGCAACGTGATTGCAGGGTGCCAATAGTTGCCATGCCAACCTGAGGCGAAATGATGGACTCCAGGCCGGCCATGTACAGGAGACTACTACAGTCTAATAAGATGCCTGTTACAGTTACTGTATAAAACATAGCAATGTAATATAATACATTGCTATGTATAATAAAAGTGATCGTATAGTGTAGTCCATTATTGATACCATAAAATAAAAAGTAGTATGCAAATAAATGAAAAATGTTAAAAAAAATTAATAAAAACAAAACAAATTCCCCGATTTCCCAATAAAAAAGCCACTTTTACAAAAAAAAAAAAAACACATAGGTTTTACTACGTCTGTAATGATGTATTCTACAAAATGATGTGTTATTTAACGTGAACGGTGAACAACATAAAAAATAAATAAATACCAGGCCAGAATCTCCCCTATTTTCTATTAAGCTTCACTAAAAACAAAATCAAGTGATAATAGAAACTCTTACCTAACCCAATATGCCACCAATGAAAATCTCAACTTAGCCCGCAAATAAAAAGCCCTTACAGAGCATAATTGACAAAAAAAAAGGTATGGCTCTTAGAATATTGTGCCATAAAAACATGATTTTTTTTTTTTTTCTGTGTGGCAATTCTGTTTTATGGTTTGAGGGCGAGCATGTAAAAAGAGGTGTGTCTTGAAACAGTGGGGGTGTGATCAGAAAAAGGGGCAACAAATTTGGGGACAGCCCTGGGTGACAACAACTAGCTACACCATTGTATGAAAGAAAAAGGGTTGTTAGGAGTTCTTCTATGTGAAAGAGTAGGCTACAGAAAACTACTACTTACATCGAGGCACTCTGGAGAGGCGGCAGCAAATTCCTTCCACTCTTCAACCGAATAGTGTTTATGTATTGCTGTGAAGAGCGAAAACTGAAAAGAGACAAAAATTCAGAGTAATGTTACATTTCAACTACTTTTAGATCTCTTATGCTAGGACACACAGCTGTGCCAGTCGTCTGTGTCCAGATATGTGAGCTGCAGTCTTATATCTTCTTACCTTGAATGTGACAGTAGTAGTCTACTTGTAGCAACCTGCATCCTGCCACTACCTCAAGAAATAAAATATGAAAACATAACTAGAAAAATGTATCTGAGAACAATCACAATGGGCGACCTGGACTGGGCTGAGCCAGTATTCTGGTGTTCTCTCAGCCCAAAAATGGCGCAACCCTGTTCTCTAGATTTATAATCAGGCGCATTCCAAAATTAGGTGCATTATTGGGCACCAGCAGCACTTTATAATGCGTCTGAGATCAGGGGGCATTCTGGAGGCATGTCGTACCACAACCGTATAATTCTACACATTTATGATGGAAGGATGGCAAAAGTGGGCGCATTACTGCTGGAACAAGTAGACCAAGTTACAAGTGGTTTACCTGAGCCCAATTTGTTGCTTTAGAGCTAGAAAGCACCTTATCTTTGTCCTGCAGTAGAAAAGGTTAGTAAATTCGGACGCGTTCTACGCTACTAATGCGCGCAAAAAAAATGTCGCCTGGGCGCCAAAATACATACATGTAGCCCAATATGTCTAACGCTGTTGAATGGGTTTATGGTCCTGATTATAGTGTAGGATCTGATAAATGGTGAGAAACCGATTTCTAACCCTGAGGCCATTGCTTTAAAGGAGTCGTCTCACCATGATCTTCACAGTCCGTTTCAGGGTCCCACTTAATGTTCAGGTTGTGGGTGGTTCTACAGCAGTGACTGAAATTTCAGCTTTACAATTCCTAGCTGAGCCTGTTTTTTAAAATGTTACTATAAACATTTCCTCACCTTGCACAGCGCTTTAGCCATCTGAAAGTTGCCTACTGTGTCCATATTAGCAGCAATAATTGGAATGCCATGATAGCTCTGACCAGAATTCCTGAATGTAAAAGAACGAGAAAGTTCCACCTGGAGGCAAAACAATAAAAATGAAAGTGATATAGGACATGTATCCGTTTAGGTAATTACATAAAACAATACGGTAGGTCCAAGTCTTCCGTGCAGTGTTTAAGGGCTTGTTCACATGGTGTTTTCACTCCGTGTTAACTACACTTTTTAGATCAGTCTCTGGGACAGACAGGACGGACCCAGAGACGAATCTAAACAATTAGCAGTGAGATTATCACTGCGGGCTATGAGGAAGACGCAGCGGCGTTCACATGAGAGATCACCACTGCGTGTTCCCCTCCTGCCTGTCGGCTCCGTCTTTGAAAGAACTGACATGCAATTCTCTCAAATATGGAGCCAGGGAACACGCAGTGGTGATCTCTCATGTGAACGCCGCTGCGTCTTCCTCATAGCCCGCAGTGATAATCTCACTGCTAATTGTTAGATCCGTCTCTGGGTCCGTCCTGTCGGATCTAAAAAGCGCTTGTAACACGGAGTTAAGACGCCATATGAACAAGCCCTAAGGCTGTAAATAAATAACAGATAAATATTTGTGTAGTATAATAAAATACATAAAACATAAATATATTTTTACATTTAAACATCAATATATATCTAAATAAATTGGAGCACATTTACTATGGTAATTATGCTAGAATTCTTGCCTACATGTTTTATATCACATTTATTGTGTTTTCAACCCTTCTACCCAGCAGCCTTCCAAAGGGATGTAGATTAACAGGAATGGCACGTGGCTTAACGTGCAACAACGTGTGCCAAAAAAGGCGCCCATTGGTGCACATTTAGCAATACTGTCTAATTGTTAGACAGTATAAACTTAGACTAGACAGTCTTAAAGTATGTTAGGGTACATTCACACAGCGTGGTTTTTTTAACGCTTTTTTGGGGGGCAGATTCCAATTCTCACCAAAAGAGCGACAAAAACTACTGTAAACGCCTCCGATTGATTTTTATGCAAAAATCTGCGTTGTCATTGAGGAGGCAGAAAATTTACCACGGACATTCAGTGTCGTGTCTTCTGCATTTCCAAGCGCAGCATTTCCAACCAACACAAAGCTGATTCGTCGCTGGGTCTTTCAGTGACGAAAAAAGGCTGTGTGAACTTCCCTTCCATTAATCATAGAGTTGATAAATCTGGAGCAGGTTTACACTGTCTAGTATAAGTTTACACCTTCTATTAGTTGGCTCACATTATGCCACTAATTTGGGTGCGTTCTTTAGCATACAGAAATGCACAGTAAACTACGCTCCCTTTTTGTCAGACGAGGCACAGAAGTGTCTAGAGACTGTATAAGGCTATGTCTACACTGAATCGGACAAAAAACGGCCCAAAAGCGGCCGTTTTTTCTCTGATGCAGGACCGCGGCTTCTGTCACGCTTTGTACGCGGTCGCTTCTCGTGTTCCTGAGGTCGCCCATACACTAGTATTGTATGCAAAGACGGCAAGCGAACGAGAAGTGCCGGCGTATTATACAACATGCTGTATAATATGCCGCTGCCGAAAGACGAGCAGAGGAAAGACGAGCTGTGTAGACTGCAGCTCGTCTTTCCTATTGCCGTCAATGGGGCCGCAGGAACGATCGTATCTTCAGCGCTTTTAAAAAACGAAACGCGCCGAAGATACGATCGTTTTAATAAACAGTGTAGACATAGCCTTAGACGCATAATAAATATGCTGTAAAGCATGTATGGCAGTATTTTTGAACAAATCGAGAAAGAATTCTGACACAATTGCCATAATAAATGTGCCCCAATGTCTTAAAGGGAACCTGTCACATAGGTTATGCCTCCCTTGCTGAGAACAGCACAAGCCAGTGTCAGACCTGCTGTTCCCAGCGCTGTGTCCCTTATTCTGTAAGATGCTGGAGTTTTCGTGTATTTAATGCTCAAATCTGCAGTTTTCAGCCAGAAGAGTCATTCAAAGAGTCAGTTTTTTTTCATACCCCGCCCACCTGAGTCTAGCCTCGCCCACCTCAACTGATAAACCTATTACTTTGAATAGGTAGAAACATGTGAATAACTGTCAGTGGGCGGGGCTAACACCTGCTCATGAATAAGATTTGAGGGGTAAATGCTCTAAAACTACAGCACCTTACACAATAAGGCCTCGTTCACACGGCATATTTCAGAACGTATTTACAACGGATTTCCGATGTAAATACGTTCTGAAATCAGTTGAAAATCAGTTGCAAATACGTACTAAGTGTGGCACGTATTTGTAACTGATTTCCCGACGGATTCACCATCTCCAATCATTGTAGGTGGTGAATCCGTCCGGAAATAATTGACATGTGAATTGTTTTCCGTCCGGATTGCCGTCGTCAATCCGCGGCGGCAATCCGGCACGGAACTACGCGTCGTGTGAACGACGAGCCGTATTTTCTATTGAAATCAATAGAAAATAGGCTGTGACTTATTTCGGACGGATTTGCCGACGGATTGACGATCGTCAATCCGTCGGCAAATACGCAGCGAAATAAGCCGTGTGAACGAGGCCTAAGGGACACAGCGCTGGGAACAGCTTGTCTGACACTAGCATGTGCTGCCCTTAGCGAGGGGGGCATAACCTATGTGACAGGTTCCCTTTAAATACACGAAAACTACAGCATCTTACAGAATAAGGGACACAGCGCTGGGAACAGCTTGTCTGACACTAGCATGTGCTGCCCTCAGCAAGGGGGACATAATCTATGTGACAGATTCTCTTTAAATGCTCTAAAACTACAGCATCTTACACAATAAGGGACACAGCGCTGGGAACAGCTTGTCTGACACTAGCATGTGCTGCCCTCAGCAAGGGGGACATATACTATGTGACCGGGACTCTTTAAGTGATCTAAAACTCCAGCATCTTACAGAATAAGGGACACAGCGCTGGAAACAGCATGTCTGACACTGGCTTGTTCTGCCCTCAGCAAGGGAGGCATAATCTATGTGACAGGTTCACTTTAAATGCTCTAAAACTACAGCATCTTACAGAATAAGGGACACAGCGCTGGAAACAGCATGTCTGACACTAGCTTGTTCTGTCCTCAGCAAGGGGGGCATAACCTATGTGACAGGTTCCCTTTCAATCATATTTAAGACATATTTACTACATTGATTGTGCCTATTATTTGTATACATTTCTATATACTTTTGTGCCTCATCCGACAAGGGGTATGGTTTTACCATGCCCTGTGCCAGGACAGCTGAGCCCTTTAGTTGTTCTCACGGTCTCAGACGAGGTATATCCTGCACAGAAAGCTAGCAGTCTGTGTCCACAGGCGCTATGTGATCTGCCCGCACTACATGGCTTTTGTATAAGTTTTCACCAAATATGTATAGAGGTGCTCCTCTAGCTGGGCCCTCTGCTTTCCCTAGATGTGTCTCAATGGCTCTCCGCTTATATGTAGGGTACCGGTCACCCATCACAAAGAGCCTCATGCTGTGAGCTCACCCCTGCACCACTCCTTCGACTCCTAGTCACACTTCTGCTGGGTCGGGTTCACAACTCCTCTGATCAGAGGTCTCGCTGCAGCCGCCGCAGCTGTTTTCGCCATGATGGTGCATCACGGGAAGGGAGAGTGTGTTCTATATTCTCTGATTGATTATAATAAAATTATTTATAATATAAATAGAATATAAAATTATTTATAAAAAAAATAATAATAATGATTCCACAATGGAAGGGAAAACAGCGCAGGGAGCATCATCTCCATGCACTTCTCGTGTTTAGTACCAGAAGATATGCAAACAGTGTGTACAGAGATCCAGTTTGTGCTGGAGCGGATTTTCAGCGCAGAAAACGCCTCAAGAATTGACATGTCATTTTAATTTATGCGTGTAAAATCCTCTCAATATACTCACCCCAAAAAAGCTTGTAAAATCTGTGTTGTGGGAACGAAAGGGCGATTTTACATTGGAATCAATGAGAGGTATACTAGAACCTTTTGAAGCTTAACGAGGGGTGTATTTCAGCGCTAAGTACGTCCCAAAATAAAATCAAAAAATGTGTGGACATGCCTTTAGGGTGCGTTCCCACGGCAAAGACAAAATAGCGGTCTGATTTTCCAACCGATATTTTGTCTTTTTTTGGCATGCAGGGGGTCGGCTTTTGTCCGCAGTTTGTGGATTCAAGCCGTCTCCCTTCACACCCACATGTTTATAATCTGCCCGAAAAACGGACGGAAGAATGAACAAGTTCTAAGTTTTTAGGAACGCTGGTGGTGTCAAAAACTGTCCAGTGGAAAATCCATTCAACGTGGACTGCTGCATGGATTTTCCATTTAAAGGGGTTGTCTCATTTCAAAGTTTTATAGGATGCATGAATGAAATAATGTCCCTTTGCTCTGTCACTTCCTGGTCAAACTGTCTGTTATTAGGATATGAGCTCCGTGTACTCAGACGTCTGCTAATTAGATAAATCTCATGCTGTCAGGACTAGGGAAGCTTGTGAGTTAAAGTAAACAGTAGTAATTACGGTCTTTTGTCTGAAAGATCAGATAACAAACAAGCTCTCACTGTCTGGAGTTCTGTGCTGCCAGTACCTGTGTGATGACGTCACTCCCTGCTATCAGATAGAACAAACAGAAGGGGGGGAGAAGTACACAGGTCGGTCACTTGGGAAACCAGAAAGCCCTCAGATGGTGATAAAATCACTTGTAGCTCCTCAACAAAAAAAAATTAACAA
Source organism: Phyllomedusa bahiana (assembly GCA_025379985.1). Lineage (NCBI taxonomy): Eukaryota > Metazoa > Chordata > Amphibia > Anura > Hylidae > Phyllomedusa > Phyllomedusa bahiana. The sequence goes on from JAODAL010003290.1 coordinate 50,250, forward strand.
AGCAATATATTTGGAAAACGTCTTCATTTATTGTTCCCTAAATGTTGAAAGGTAATCTTTGTAGCGAGACAAACCCTTTAAGTCTATATAAAAGGTTGGCAGTTCAAGTCCGAAAAACCGCCTGCAACACCGGCTGAAAACCCTGCCGTGGGGACAAGCCCTTACTCTACATGGATGTTCTGGCACAAAAAAAACATACAAAAAATAAAGGGGGTAAACTGCCCAGTCAGGAGCTGGTTAAACAGCACTATAGAGGAATAGGTGATCTCGGCTAAAGGCAGAACAGAAAATCGAGCTGACAGCACAATGCACATATAAGGTAACTATGTCTTGTGACTGGGCTTAATAACTAGGGCTTCAGATAGGAGAAGAATGCGCCATGTAATCCTCAGACACTCTAAACGTTTGCTTTAATCTACTTCATTCAAAGCTGGGAACTCCGCCAGTCACTATCACTGACATTTCATTCCGCTCACAAATCTGTACAGTAAGTAAAATAGCTCGGAGCATGCTTTTGGTGCTAGGAACATAGGGAAACACAAAAACCTAATAAAGTCCTCTTCCCTGTCAGCAGGGATGTGGAGTCGGAGTTGTGGAGTCGGTGGCTATTTTGCAGGAGTCGGAGTCGTCATAAAATGGACCGACTCCGACTCCCAAAATATATAATAAGTTGGTCCAGTTAGTTTGATGCAAAGAGCAAGAGGAATTGGGTCCGGCCAGTGCTACTGCTCCCATATCTTCAGCCTCATCACATGAGGAGCTGATGACATGGAGCAGGCAAAGCGCTGCCCCAGGGAAAAGATTCTGCCCCATGGCAAACAGATTTCAGCAAAATTTTTCACCTGTTTTCAAAGAAGTAGAAGAGTTCAACCATTCATCAAAACTGACTGTGGCTGAGGCAATTCCTTTATACCCTGACATTGTTAGAGATGTTGCCCCTGTGGTCACCGCTTTGCCCCCAAGTTAGTGTAGAGAGGCTGTTCGCTAGCCTGGAAATAATGAGATCAGATGTGAGGTCATGCATGCAGGATCTGATGGACGCAATATTATTTCTCGGAACATATTCAGAGACTCCACAAATGTTCCTGCAGTGTTTTACATATTTCCAATTTTTTTGTGTTCTAAAGTCATATCCAATAAATATATTTTACACTGACCAGCAAAAGGGTAACAATGTTTTGAACTTGTGACTTTCAGGCTCCATATCTCACCCTCCACTACAGCTTTGTACATGAGGCTACTGTAATTGTATATACAATCATCTTACCTATCTTATACATACATTTGACTTGCAAGTATTTAGCATCTGCTTAGTTACAATTTTGCTCCTAAAAATCAAAGTGTTAATTTTTATAATTTTGTTAGTATTTGAGAAATCCACCTTTGGTTTTCAATACTGCCTGAATCCTTCTGGGCTCTGGATCAGATTCAAACACATCTTGACCAAAATCTGATCCCAGGTCTTCTACACATTCCCAATGTTGGTGCAGACTGGATACAAATGCAGCTTTTTCTTCAACTCTACCCACAAGTGTTTAAAAGATCAAAACATTGTTACCCTTTTGCTTGTGTCTGTTCTACCTAAATAGCTTGATTATTGTATCATAAGGTGATAAACAGCCGGATGTTACCATTTTTTTTTCTTTCAGTAAAGTTATCACTTTAATTTATTTGGGCCCTGTATGAGGGGGGTCAGAGTAAAGGGTCGGAGGGGTTTTGGGGAAAAAGGAGTGGAGTGGGGCTTCGGGTTGCCCAAAATCCACAGCCCTGCCTGGGCCCCAAATTTTACCCAGGGGCCAAAAAGCCTTGGGGAATGCCCGGCAAAAGTGTCAAATCCAATATTTGTTAAAAACCCAATTTAAAAAACCCTTAAAAGATTGTCTGACCCCTTACCCTTAAAGAAAAATTCCCAATTTCTAATAATGTCAACATGACTTTCAGCTGGAAACTTTTCCCGCAGGAAAATTTACAAATTTGGGTTTACGCAGGGATTTGGCCCAAATTTAGGAACCAAGGGACAAAAGCTGGGGATTAATTTCTTTTATTCACTTTTCGGGTCCTGGGAGGGTCCATGTACACAGCTGGGAGATTAAAGGGTGCATTTAAAAATGCGCTCCGCAGCTCCATGTACATAGCTGGGGGATTAATGCTGTATTCACTGTTTTTCTCCTGAAACTCCCTGTACAAAATTGGGAGATTAAAGCTGATTCACTGCGCGCTCCCGCAGCTCCATGTACACAGCTAAGGATTAAAGCTGTATTCACTGTTTCGCCCGGGAGCTTCCCTGTTTTCACACTGGGAGAAATTTAAAGTGTAATTCCCCTGTTTTCGCTCCTGGGAAACTCCATTTTTCCCCCAGCTTGATTAAATGCTGATTCACTGTGCGCACCCGCACCCATGTTTCACACTAGATTAATGCTTTTAAATTTTACTGTGCGCTCCCGCAGCTCCATGTAACAGCTAGGGTTAATGCTGTATTCACTGTGCCTCCTGCAGCTCCTTCCCCAGCTTATTAATGCTGCATTCACTGTTCGTCCTGGGAGCTCCCCTGTACCAGCTAAAGGGGATTAATGCGGGATTTCCCCTGTGGCTTTTTCCCGCAGCTCCATGTACACAGTGGGAGATTTAAAACTGCATTCACTGTGGGGCCCCCTGCAGCTCCAAATTTCACAGCTGGGAGATTAATGCTATTCACTGTGCGCTCCCCGAAACTCCATGAAAACCCGCTAGATTAAAGTTTTATTCACTGTGCGCTCCGCACTCCCTTACACAGCTAGGAGATTTAAAGTTTTTATTCCTGTTGGGGCTCCTTTTAAGCTCCAAAGTTTCACAGCTGGGAATTAAAAAGCCCCCCCCCCTTTTACTGTGCCTCCTGCAGCCCCCATTTACAAAGCTAGATTAAAAGCTGTATTCCAAATGTGCCTTTCCCCAGCCCCCCAAGTACCCCAGCTAGATTAAGCCGTATTCACTGGGGCGGGTCCTGCCCCAAACCCATGTACACGCCGATTAATGCTGTATTCACTGTGCGCTCCTGGGAGCTTTCCCTTTTACACAGCTAGATTTAATTGGGTGTAATTTTTACTGTGCGCTCCCGCAGGTCCAGTACACAGCTAGGAAATTTTAAAGGGTTTAAACACGTGGCTCCCGCAAGGGTCCAAAGTACCCCAGCTTTGATTAATGCTGATTTACTGTGCGCCCCCGGGAGCTCCATGTAAAAGCTAGAAATTTAAAGCTGTATTCACTGTGCCCCCCTGCAGCTCCATGTACACACTAGATTAATTCTGTTTTCACTGTCCTCCGGGAGCCCATGTACACACTAATTAAAGCTGTATTCCACGGGGCCTCCCCGCAGCTCCCCTGTACACAGCTAGATTAAAGCGTTTCACTGTGCGCTCCCCGCGCTCCATGTACCAGCTTGGAGGTTTAATCTTTATTAAATGTGCGCTCACCTTGCAGCCCATGTACAAAAGAAAGAAATTTAAACCTTTTATTCAAATGTGCGCCCTTTCAATCCATGTACACAGCTACAATTTAAAGCTGATTCACTGTCCCCTCCTTTCCAAACTACAAGTACACAGCTGGGAGATTTAAAGCCCGCATTTCACTGGGCGCCCTGCAACTCCCTGACAAAGCGGGGAAAATTAAAAACTCAATTTTCCCCGTGCGCCCCGCAGCTCCTGTACCCCAGCTAGATTAATTCCCGGGAAAAAATGTGGCTCCCGGGGCTCCTTTTACACAACTAAGATTAATGGTGCTTCACTTTTGCGCTCCAGCAGCCCCCAAGGGACACACGATTAATTGCCGTATTCACTGTAGCGCCCTGCAGCTCCCTTACCAGCTAGAAAAAATGCTGTATTCAAATGGGGCCTCCTGCAGCCCATGTACACAGCGAAATTTAAAGCTGTAATTTTTAAATTTTGCGCCCTGCAAACTCCCTGTACACAGCAGGAGATTAAATGCTGTATTTTACTGTGCGCCCGAAGGGTCCATGTACAAAAGCTAGATTAATTTCTGTATTCAAATGGGGCGCTCCGCAGCTCCATTTCACAACTGGGAAATTTAACCCCGCATTCACTTGCGCTCCTGCAGTCCATGTACAAACCTGGTATTAATGTGCATTCTTGTGCGCTCCCCGAAGCTCCAAAAAAAAGTACACAGCTAGGGAGTTAATGCTGGGATTTACTTGCGCTCCTGCAGCTCCTTTTTACACAGCTGGGAGATTAAGGTGCATTCACTGTGGGGCTCCCCAGCCCCCATGTACACAGCAGGAGATTTAAAGCTGCACACTGTGCGCTCCTGCAGCTCCTGTACACAGCTTAAAAGTTTAATGCTGTAAAATTCCCCTGTGCGTGCCTGAGCTCCATTTTCACCAGCGGGGGGATTTAATTTCTTTTTTCCACTGTGCGCCCCTTGGGATTCCATGTTCCCAGCTGGGGGCCCTTTTAAAGCTGTATTTACTGTGCGCTCCTGCAGCTTCATGGACCAGCTTGGGGTTTTAAAGGCCCGTATTTTACTGTGCGCCCCCTGCAGCACTCATTTTACCAAGCTGGGAAATTAATGCTGTATTCCTGTGCGCCCCGCAGGGTCCATGTACACGCTTGGGGGATTAATGCTTTCATTCAAATGTGCGCTCCGCAAAACTCAGGTAAAACCCGCTAGATTTAAAACGTATTTTACTGTGCGCATTCTGCCCCCTTCCCTGAACAAAAGAAAATTAATGCTGTATTCACTGGCGCCCGCAGCCCAAGTTTCACAGCTGGGAGATTAATGTTTATTCCCTGTGCACTCCCGCAGCTCCATGTACACAGCTGGGGGGGATTAATGCTTTTATTCACTGTGCCTCCACAGCCCATGTACCAAAAGCTAGTTAACTTTTTTTTTTGTTTTCACCCGTCGCACCTGCAAACTCCATGTACACCGCTGGGAAAAATTTTAAGCTTTATTCACTGTGCGCTCCTGGGAGATCCCGTACCCCAGCTAGGAGTTTTAATTTCTTTATTTTACTGTGGGGCTCCTGCGCTCCTGTAACAGGTGGGAGGTTTTTTTGATGCATTCCCCTGTTTCGCTCCTGCAGCTCCCTTACAAAGTAATTAATGCTGTACTTCACTGTGCGCTCCTGCAGCTCCCCGTACACAGCTTTGGGGGGATTTTAAAGCTGTTTTCACTGTGCGCTCCTGGGAACTACCCTTTTAAAACAGCTGGGGGATTAAACCCGTATTCCTGTGGCTCCTGCAGGGTCATGTACACAGGTGGGAGGGTTAATGCTGTATTCACTGTGCGCTTTCCGCAGCTCCATGTACAACTAGGAGATTAATGCGTATTCACCCTTTCGCTCCTGCAGCTCCATGTACACACTGGAGATTTAAAGATTCAAATTTTTCGGCGCTCCGCAGGCTCCTTGTAAACAGCTAGGGGGTTTTTAAACTGTATTCACTGGGGCGTCCGCCCGTCCATTTACACACTTGGGGGATTAAAAGCTGTATTTTAAATGTGCGCTTTCCTTTAAAAAAAACCCATGTACACGCTGGGGGATTAATGCTTTTAAACACTGTGCGTCCTGCACTCCCTGTACACAGCTGGGAAAATTAATGCTGTATTCACTGTGCGCTCCTTTCAGCTCCCTGTCACAGTGGTAATTAATGCTTTTTTCACTGTCGCTCCTTTCCGCCCCTTTAACAGCTTAAAAAAATAAGCGTAATTTATGTGCGCTCCTGAAGCTCCCCTGTACACACAAAAATTTAAAGCTGTATTCACTTCGGCCCCTGAGTACAAGTACACCTTGGAATTAATGCTGTATTCACTGTTCGCTCCTGCGCTACTTTTAAAACCCGCTGGTAGATTAAAAGCTGGGTTCACTGTGGCGTCCTGCAGTCCCTTTTACACAAATAGGAGTTAATGCTTTTATTCACTTTCGCTCCCCGCCTACATGAAAACGCTGGTAGATTTTAAAAATGTTTACTGTGCGTCCTCAGCTCCATGTACACAGCTGGGGGAATTAATGCTGTATTCATGTGCGCTCGCAGCTCCATGACACAGCTAAAATTTAAAGCCCGAAAAAACCGTGCGCTCCTTCGCTCCATGTACATAGCTTTGGGGAAAAAAATGCTGTAAATTTTCCCGTGGGCTTCTCAGCTCCATGTACCCCAGTAGGAAAATTAATCTGCATTCACTGGCGCTCCCCCAGCTCCATGTACACAGTGGGGAGATTAAATTGGGCTTTTTAATTAACCGTGCAAACCCTGCGCTCCATGTAACCAAAACTAGGGGGGATTAAAGCTGCATTCACTGTGCGCTCCTGAGCCCCCTGTTAAAACCGCTAGGAGTTAATGTTGTATTAAATGTGCGCTCCTTTTCAGGGTCCCTGTTACAAAAAATGGGAATTTTAAAAATTACTTCACTTTTGCGCTCCTTTCAGCTCCATGTACACAGCGAGGAGAATTTAAAGGGTATCACTGTGCGCCCCCGCAGCTCCCTGTACACAAACGAGGAATTAAAAGCGTATTCACTGGGGCGCTCCTGCCTCCCAAAAAGTTAAAAAACCCGCTAGAAAATGCTGGTTAAAACACGTGACGCTCCTGCAAACTCCATGTAAACAGCTAAAATTAAAGTGATTCCCCTGTGCGCACCTGCAGCTCCCCTGTACACAGCTTGGGGGTTTTAAAGCTGTATTCACTGTTTCGCTCCCGCAGCTCCATGTACACAGCTGGGATTAAAGCTGTATTCACTGTGGGGGCCCCCCTTTTTTCAGCTCCATGTAAACAGCTGGGGGATTTAAAGCGGCCCTTCACTGTGGCCTCCTGCAGGGCCCCTGTACACAGCTGGGAGATTAATGCTGCATTCACTGTGCGCTCCTTTCAGCTCCCTGTAAAAAGCTGGGGGGATTAATGCTGCATTCACCGTTTCGGGTCCTGCAGCTCCCTTCCCCAGCGAGGAATTAATGCGGGATTCACTGTTCGTCCTAAGCTCCCCTGTACACAGCTAGGAGATTTAAACTGTATTTTACTGTGAGCTCCTGGGAGGGTCCATTTTAAAAAAGCAGATTTTAAAGCTGTATTTTAAATGGCGCTCCTGTTTTGCTTCATGGACACAGCTGGGGGTATTAAAAGCTGTAAATTTAATGTGGCTCCCGCAGCTCCATTTTACCAGCAAGGGAGATTAATGCTGTATTTACTGTGCGCTTTCCCGCAGCTCCCTGTACACAAACTAGATTTAAAGCTGATTCACTGTGCGTCCTTCCCGCTCCATGTAAAACAGCTTTAAATTTAAAGTGTATTTACTGTGCGCTCCTGCAGCTCCATGGGACACAGCTGGGGGATTTTAAAGCTGTATTACCCGTGCACCCTGCAGCTTTCCCTGTTCACAGCTGGGAGATTAATGCTGTATTCCTGTGCGGGTCCTGCAGCTCCATGTACACACAGATTTTTTTTTTGCATTTTACTGTGCGCCCTGAAACTCATGTAAAAACAGCAGATTAATGCTGTTTCAAATGTGCGCTCCCGCAGCTCCATGTACACAGCAAAGGGGATTTAAAGCTGTATTCACTGGCGCCCCCTGCAGCTCCATGTTTCACAGCTAGAATTTAAAGCTGTAAATTTAATGTTTCGCTCCGGGAGCTCCATGTTTCACCCTGGGAGATTTTAAAGCCCTTCAAAATGTGCGCTCCTGCAGCTCCATGTAAAACAGCTTGAATTAAAAAGCTGGTAAATTTACTGTGCGCACCCCGCAGCTCCATGTCACAAACTGGGGGAAATTAAAAGCTGTATTTACTGTGCGCTCCTGCAGCTCCCAAAAGGTTTTAAAAAAGCTAGATTAATGCTGTATTAAATGTGCGCTCCTGCAGTCCATTACACAGCTGGGGAATTAAGCTGTATTCACTGTGGGGCACCCAGCTCCCTTTTACCCCAGTAGGGGATTTAAAAGCTGTATTCCTGTGCGCTCCTGCAGCTCCCCCTTTTACCCACTAGATTAAAGGCCCGTATTCACTGTGCGCTCCCCGCAGGTCCTGTACACAGCTAGTTTAATTTCTGTTTTCACGTCCTCCTGCGGCTCCATGTTTCACAGCTGATTAAAAGGTGTATTCCCCTGTGCGCCCTGGGAGCTCCCCGTACAAACTGGAATTAATTCTGCAAATTTCCTTTTGGCCTCCTGCAACCCTCATGTAACAGCTAGATTAATTTCTGCATTTTTCTGTGGCCCCCTGCGGTCCATGTACACAGCTAGATTTTAAAGCTGTATTCCCCTGTGCGCTCCTGCAGCTCCAAAGGAAAAACAGCTAGGAGATTTAAAGCTGTATTTTTACTGTGCCCACCTGGGAGCCCATGTTTCACAGCTGGGGGATTTAAATTGGGTGATTCAATGTGGCTTTTTTCAGCTCCCTGTACCCAGCTAGATTAAGCGTATTCAAAGTGCGTCCTTTTTAGCTTCCATGTTTCACACTGGGAATTTAAAGCTTGTATTCCCTTGGGGCGAAACCCGCAGTCCATGAATAACAGCTGGGGATTAATGGGTTTTTCAATGTGCGCTTTCCCGCAGCCCCCAGTACACAGCTAATTAATGCTGTTTTTAAATTTTTCGCCCTGCAGCTCCCCGTAAAACAAATGGAGATTTTAAAAAGTATTCACGTGCGCCCTGGGAGCTCCATGTACAACCCAGATTAATGCTTTTTCACTGTGCGCTCCTGCAGTCCTGTACACGCTTAAAATGAAGCCCCGTATTCACCTGTGGGGCACCCGGGAGCTCCATTTACACAGCTGGGAAATTAAAAGCGTAATTTACTGTGCGCTCCCCAGCTCCCTGTACACAAACAGTTTTTTGCTGTATTCACTGGGGCGCCCCCTGCAGCCCATGAAAACCCGGGTAGGGATTAAATTTTGGGGGTGTAAACACTGTGGGGCTCCTTCGCTCCCCTGTACACAGGCTAGATTAATGCTGTATTTTAAATGTGGCTCCTGCAGCTCCATGTTTCCAACTAGGAGAAAAAATGCGTAATTTCACTGTGGGGCACCTGCCCGCTCCCTTTACACAGCTAGGAGATTAATGCGCTTTTTACCTTTCCTCCTGCCGTCCTTTTACAAGTGGTAGATTAATGCCGTATTCCCTGTGGCCCCCCTGCAGCTCCATGTTAAAAAGCTAGGGTGGGTTTTCTGTATTCCTTTGGGGCCCCCGGGGGCCCGCTCCCTGTTTCCCAGCTGGGGGATTAATTTCTTATTTACTGTTTCGCTCCCCGAAAATCCCCGTACACAGTAAAATTAATGCGTATTCCCTGTGCGCTCCTGCAGGGTCCCTGTACACACTAGATTTAAAGCTGTATTTTACTGTGCGCCCTGCAGCTTTCCCTTTAAAACAAACTGGGGATTAAAGCCCGCATTCACTGGGGCGCTCCTTTCAGCTCCATGTAACAGTGGGAGATTAATGCTGCTTTTTACTGTGCGCTCCTGCGCTCCCTGACACAGGGTTGGGAAGATTAATGCTGTTTCCCTGTGCGCCCTGCAGCTCCTTACCCCCCAGCAAGGGGAATGCTGTAAATTTACTGTGCGGCCCCCTGCAGCTCCAGGTACACAGCTAGATTAATGCTGTATTCACTGTGCGCTCCTGCAGCTCCATGTACACAGCTAGATTAATGCTGTATTCACTGTGCGCTCCTGCAGCTCCATGTACACAGCTAGATTAATGCTGTATTCACTGTGCGCTCCTGCAGCTCCATGTACACAGCTAGATTAATTATGGATTCACAGAGCGATCCTGCAGCTCCATGTACACAGCTGAGATTAATCTGCTGTATTTACTGTGCGCTCCTGCACTCCATGTACAACAGCTGGGAAGATTAATGCTGTCATTGCCACTGTGCGCTCCTGCAGCTCCATGTACACAGCTAGATTAATGCTGCATTCACTGTGCGCTCCTGCAGCTCCATGTACACAGCTGGGAGATTAATGCTGTATTCACTGTGCGCTCCTGCAGCTCCATGTACACAGCTGGGAGATTAATGCTGTATTCACTGTGCGCTCCTGCAGCTCCATGTACACAGCTGGGAGATTAATGCTGCATTCACTGTGCGTGCCTGCAGCTCCATGTACACAGCTAGGAGATTAATGCTGTATTCACTGTGCACTCCTGCAGCTCCATGTACACAGCTAGATTAATGCTGTATTCACTATGCGCTCCTGCAGCTCCATGTACACAGCTAGGAGATTAATGCTGTATTCACTGTGCACTCCTGCAGCTCCATGTACACAGCTAGGAGATTAATGCTGCATTCACTGTGGGCTCTTGCATGTACATATACACATCTGGGAGAGTTATGCTGTATTCACTGTGCGTGCCTAGAGCTCCAGGTACACAGCTAGGAGATTAATGCTGTATTCACTGTGCGCTCCTGCAGCTACATGTACACAGCTAGATGAATGCTGTATTCACTGTGAGCACCTGCAGCTCCATGTACACAGCTAGATTAATGCTGTATTCACTGTGCGCTCCTGCAGCTCCATGTACACAGCTAGGAGATTAATGCTGAATTAACTGTGCGCTCCTGCAGGGTCCCCTGTACCAGTGGGAGATTTAATGTGATTTCCCTTTGGTCCGGTCGCCCACAGCAGAGAAAATGTGATTCATTGCGGGACCCCGCTCCCATGTCACAAAAGGGGAGTTTTTGCTGTATTTACTGGCGCCCTCCCGTCCATGTAACAGCTGATTATTGCTGTATTCATGTGCGCTCCCAGCAGCTCCTGAAAAAGTAGAATTTAAAAGCTTTTACTTGCGCTCCCCGCCCCTCCCTGTACACAGTAGATTAATGTGTATTCATGTGCGCTCCCGCAGTCCCCTGTACACATTTGATTAATCTGTTTCACTGTGGGTCCGCAGCCCAGTTCAGCTAGATTAATGCTGCATTTACTGTGCGTCCCTTGCAGCTCCATGTACACTGGGGAGATTAAAGCTGATTCTGTGCCTCCCTGCGCTCCATGTTCCACAGCAAAAATTAATGTTATTACTTTTCGCCCTGCAGCTCCATGTACCAGGGGAAGATTTTGCTGTATTCACTGTGCGCCCTGCAGCTCCTGTACCCCAGAGATTATGCTGTATTTTCCTGTGCTCCGCAGCCATGTCAAGCTGGAGATTAAAAATTTCGATTCACTGTGCGCACCCGCAGTCCATGTAACAGCCTAGTTAAGCTGTATTCAGGCGCTTGCAGCTCATGTACACAGTGGGAGTTAAGCGCATTCAAATGTGGCTTGCAGTCCCTTTCACAGTAGATTTAAGTGCATTTACTGTGGCCCCCCTGCAGCTCCCTGTACACAGTTAGAATAATTTTGCTCTGTATTCACTGTGCGCTCCTGCATAGCTCCTCATGTACCAGACTAGATTAATGCTGCATGATTTAGTTAACTATTGCTGTTATTACTGTCCTCTCTGCAGCCCTGTACGGCACACACAGCGAGGAGATTTGAATAGCTTGCTGTATTACACTGTGCTGGACCATTTGGCCTTGCGTAGCTCATGTACACAGCTAGGACTGTGAGATTATATTAGCTGCATTCACTTGTGACGCACCTGAGCTTCAAGTGTGGTAAAATTTCCAACGGCATGGAGCTGTTTTTCGGATGCGTGGTAGTAATGCTGTATTCTATGTACTGTTGCTGCTCCTGCAGTGCGCGTGCTCTAAAGCAGAGTAGGTACGACGCGTCCGATTTCATTGTCTTATGTGTGAGTGTTGGAAAGCTTGAAAGTGGAGTGCTGACATTCACTGTGACACGCTCCCTGCAGCTATGTTCGGCTGCAAGTTCAACATGCCTTCCAGATACTTAGAGACAGCTAGAGTATTAATGCGTTTGCCAGTTGGTTCGCTATTTTACTGGGGTAGAGCTTGCTCCTGCCAGAAATTTTCGACTATAATTGTACCACATAGCTTAGACGTATTAATGACTGTATTTCACTGTGTAGGCGATACTCCTACAGTATCTATGTTTCGCCTCCAATGTACTCGGATCTAAGGTCGTTTGACGCTTTTAGATGATGCTTTATTTAACCTGTCGCGGCAATGCTCTTTCCCCACTGGTTGCGCTCTCTTGTTATAGCTCCATGGTAAGCTGGAAATAATGTTGCGAGGAGATTTAATGCTGTATTCACTGTGCGCGTTAATCGCTACTGCTTGTCGGCCATAAATGTACACAGATAGGAGTTTAATGAGCTCGTTTTGTATTGCACTGGTCGTCAAGACTTCCTGGCAGGCTCCATGTACACAGCGAGGAGATTAATTGACTCGTATTCACGTGTGCGTGCATAGCAGTACATGTACACAGCTAGTTCGGATTGCAAGCTACCATGTACACAGCTTGGATTAATGCTGTATTCTACTATGCGATAATGCAGTCCATGTACCACAGGCTAGGAGATTTTGAGAAGGTGCCTGTAAACATTTCTCCTTGTGCTAGACGCCATGCAGATCCCATGTAACTACCTGCTTAGGAGAATAAGTAGTTCTGCGCTCACTTGACCTGTGGGCGTTCTTGTGCGTATTGTATCGAATGTAATACACATCTGTGGGATAGGATTTTTCTGCTGAGTATTCCACTGTGCGTAGCCTGTAGGCTCGCTATTGGTATTGACCTAACAAGCTTTAGGACGGATTGTAATGCTGTATTCATCTGTGTCGCTTCCTGGCCAGCTCCTTGTACATATTAGATAGGAAGATTAATGCTGTATTTAAGACATGTTGTTGCTCCTGCAGCTCCATGTACATAGCTGGGAGATTAATGCTGCATTCAAATTGTGGGACTCTTGCATGTCATCTGTATCAACTGGCGCAGTGTAACCTGGGTGCAGAGTTTGAGATGACTGGATTATTACTTAGTTGCGACAGTCGGCTAGGAGATTATTGCGTCTGTATTAGTTGTACTCAGCGTTAATTCGCTGTGGGCTATTGGCATCGTACTACCTGGGTGTGCAGATGTTACATGCTGTATTCACTGTGCGTGCCTAGAGCTCCATGTACGTACAGTATAGATGGGTGGTGAGTGCCTGCTACATTAAAGATTGTCATCCGCGGCCCTTTTGTACTCACCTCTGCAGTTGATATTCACCTCACATTCAGTGAGTTATTTGGGCGACGCGCGCGCTTCAAAGGTTGGCATTTGTAGGATGTGAGCGGGTGCGTCCGAATGTAATCAGCTCTAATGTCGGGGTTAGTCAACCACAAAGCACTTTGCATTATGAGTGGGCACAAGCAGCTCAGTCGAAATGAGATAGAATCTCTGATTTATGTTGTGTTAACAACAACTTATTCCATCTGCAACATATGTCAGACAATTATGCCGACACTTCATGTACGATGAATCGATAGTCGCTAATCATCCCTTTTTACAACTCTGATAAATTGCCCCTTTTAAACATGACAGCAACAAGGGGTATGTTTGCAGACAGCCTAGCACACACCTTATATACCCACCAAGCTACCTACTATACTTGGCTTCCTTCATAATGCCAACGGCAAAAGTAGGGAGTGGTCATAATAATGTGTACATGTGAGTGCTTGGTAGAACAATAGCACAAGGCCTGCAAGTATATAAAAAGGAGTATCAAATGCTCACCTCACTGCGAGACTTCAAAGTACTTCTCTTTGGTCTAAGCAAAACATCCTTAAAATCCAGTTTGATATCATTGTCTATTCGCGGCATGATTACCTGTAGATGAGAACAGACATATATAACCCTGAGGAGATAATAAAGCTGGAGAGAGCTGCAAAATAAAAGGAGGTATTATAGGGCGCTCAGATAGTGATTGTTTTATATATTTTGTTGTCTATATCTGTGCTTCAAATTGACTTGGATGAACAGGGTTAAGTCAGGGCAAAAAATAGTCCTACAGAAAACCAGCAGGAGGAATGGATACAGAACGTATGTTGGAAAGTTGTGTGAATGTTTCGTCTATCTCGTAACAGATAGTAATAATCAGAGCTTTGAGTAGTTGTCGGCTCTTGTAGTCAGATCTAAGGTTACAGACCCTTCACAACCTAGTTTAAATCCTCAGGATAAAAGAGAACATGGAGACAGCAATAGAATAGAGATATAGATAGCTCAGCCATCAACGTAAGATAGAAACGTCAGGGTGAAAGGAACAAGAGATTCCTTGGCAAGGAACTGGCTTATGAATATGGAATATAGAAATATATAACTATAGTTAAAGGGAACCTGGTCACATAGGTTTAGATTCGCTCCCCCCCACTGTGCTGAGGACAGCACAAAGCTAGTGAGCTAGATCATATGTCGGTTTTTTCACAGCGCGTGCCCACTTATTATGTATTTGAAGAGTTGGCTTTTGGTTTGGTTCGGGGGTGGATACATTTTAATGTTTATAATCTGCAGTTTTCAGAAAGAGATACCACCGTGTCGATCATCGAAAATGAGGGCAGTTTGTTTAGTCAAAACCCGCCTCAGCTCGTCCCATTAGACGTGAGAGTAGAAGGAGTCTTATGAGAACAACTGGCGAATGGGTAGCACTTGTAAACTTGTAATGGCTGTTGCAAAACAGCTCTGTGTAATGTAATTGTTCAAGATACGTTTTGTTAGGCAAACGTGGTGCATTGACCGATGAAATACGGTTCTGCAAATCTCTCGGACCTTGTTGAAATAAATCAGTTTGCAAAATAAGTGCACTAAGTGTGGCCACGTATATTACGTAACTGATTCCCGACTGGATTCACCATCTCCAATCATTGTAGGTGGTGAAATTAACGTACGGAATATTACATTGAAACTGCAACAGGTTTTTCCGTCTCGGATTGTGTCGTCTATCGCGTATAGTTTATAAAGTGCAGTTTTAGTTACTGAAGTGCGGCGGCTCATCTGCGAGGAGAGTCGGGCTATCTTTAACCTGCGTAGTTTGATGTTTGAGATGAATACTTCGCGGATGGTTTGTACTACTGCAGGAGCCCAACGTATATTTAGTGTATCTTATTGTAAATATTAATGTGTCAGACGTGGGACATAAATGTATGTACTTTGGTAGACTGTTATGTCTGTTATCTCAGGAGACGGATTTGCCGACTGATTGACGATCGTTCACAATCAGTCGGCAAATACGCGGCGCGAAATATGCCGTGTGAACCACTGTAGGGCGGCCTTAACGGAGTGGGATCGACTGTAGTGCTAGCTTAGTGGGCACGGCTAACAGGTTTATCATATATAAAATTAATTTGAAGGAGTAAATCTGCACTCGCGTATTAGATTACTGCAAGTGCTATGCGTTCGTGAAGTAGAGCACAGAGACGTGAAGGGGCAAATTGCTGGCTGAGTGGAAGACATAGCAGGTCTGTCACTGGGCGTGTTCTGCTGCCCACAGCAGGTGGTTGGCACTGCATGTCATCCGTTGGTTATTTGTATGAAGGTGGGTTTCCTTGTAAGTTAGGCATAAAAGGGTGTCTCACACATGAGGCACAACAACAGGACACTCACACCACTGTTGTACATATATGCTTAATCTCCCAATTTGGGAATGTCGTGACCTGAGATCTCACATCTTGTTACGCAGCTCGAGGGGTGTTCTTTTAAGAATGAACACAAGCTTCTTTCAGCATGGAGTAAGCTACTAGTCTGGACGATGAGGTAATTGGCCAATCTAGACTGATCTGTAATGTCTGGTGAAGAACCGCAGCCCCGGTCATCGTGAGAAGGGGGTGTGACACCATCGGATGTACTAACGAGATACCCCTGCGCGACGCTCTCAGTACTCCCATGAGGTCTTCGGCAGAATAATATTTTACATGTAATGCCTAGCCCAAGAGGATGTCTGGAGCTGACGCGTTGATGGGTTGAGTTATTATTTTTAGAAGATTGTAATTTTATTAGCTATAGAGTGGCACTCGCTCCTGGCTACCAAGGAGGCATTTCTAGTCCTGGCTACAAGGGGGCATCTACCTGGCATGTACACTCAATATGTGTGATAGTTAGAGCGATGCGCTTTGGAGAACAGTTATCGGCTGGCCCTTGTTATAGGGGGGTTAATACTCTGGATGTAAAGGGGGCTACCACCTGGTAGTGGGGCAAACATTGGCTTTCAGTGTACCAGGTGGGCCCGTTTATGCAATTGTTTTAGGCGGAATTGGGTGATGGCAACTCTTTTCGAGTGGGCGTTTTTAGAAGGTGGTCGTGAGTATACGCGACTCGGACTCGCCACACAGTGATCGTTAAATCTGGCCGTTGGAGATCTGCGCACTGCACATTCGCAATCTCCCACTTTTCACAAGTGTGCTAAGTATTGCCTTTGACTATATTCACAAACTGTAACAAACACACACATACATATGTATACAATAATCTATACATGCCCATTAACAAGTACTCGAGTACATACTTGTCTGAATCTTGTTCTCGCGGGTTACTTAAGTGGGCCGTAGTCTTTTTACTTCGTATCGCACACGTGGTCTATTAGTTACAGGTATTGTTTTCTGTGAAAGTTAACTGCCATGCATTTTTTTAGAAACTTCTTTTTTTTAATGGTGCATCAATAATCATTAAAATGTCTGTTTGTTGGATTGTATGGAAACATAAATGCATTCCTTGGGGCGTTTAGAACATAGATCGGCATTTGTTAGAAGTTTATGTATCTAAGCGCGAATATGTTTTTTGCCGGCTCCGACCAGTAGTACGAAAAATCTTCTTTTAGCGATTCCATCTGATTTCTTTTTAAGATCTCAGTCGCAAAATATCCGTTGATATTAAGCATCAGTGTTGTTTTTGTGTTGATTAACACAACTCTCACATCAACTCTCAAGAGGAATAATAACCTTGCGCGCTTTTTGAATCGACATACAGTAACATGCTCATTATTATCCAACTTAGAAACTTTGGTGAAAAACGTAAGTCACATAGATAATAGCATGGGATTCAAGCTTCGAAAGGGAACATGTCATCATAAGTTATGCCCACCGTTGCTGGAGGAAGAGGAGCACACTCGAGGTTGTGTCATTACCTTGATTTTCCCAGCACGTAGTGCCCCTTTTCGTGTAAGTTGCAGCAGTTTGTAGAGAGGCACTTTAACCCCTCATATCTGTATTCATGAGCAGGTTGTTTAGCCCCGCCCACCCACGGCTTAGTTGTTTGGACCGTAATCGTGTGGGGCGCTTGGCTGCGAGTCGGAGCGCTGAGTTATTCGATCATGCTGGGAGTTGTATGTTCGTAACCTATTCAGGAGTAAGAGGCTTTATGTTACACGGCTTAAATGCGTGGAGGAGGGGTAATTACGCCCCGCAATTACGCCGTGTGGACGGGGGCGGGGGCGTGAGCTGACTTGCATTACCAGCGCCACGTATACGCCGCTAGTAATTGACATGTCAATTATCTAACACGCCCGGCGGATTCGACCGAGCAGGGGTTAGAGGAGACTTAATCCATAGTTCTCTATGAGACTGTGGATTACCATAATCGAATGGGTCCGTTTTCAGCCCGTAATTTGCACACTTCGGCGCGTAATTATGGGACCCGAAAATACGTGCCCATTTTAAGCATACATGCCAACTCTCCGTGTTTTTGGTGGGGGGGTGGAAGGGGTCGACCCGGAGGTTGTGGTAGGATTTTTGTATTGTTGGGGGTACCGCCCCCCCGCCCCCCCGTTTTGGGCCGGAATTGGCATTCCCCTCCCGCCGCCAGCAGGCGGCAGGGGGGTTTCTTAAAATGGCACGCGCGGCAAAAGAGATAGCGCTGGTGCGCTACTCTGGCGCCGCCGGGCCGCTCCTACAGGCAGGTGAAGCGGCGCAAGCGGCCACTCACCCGCACGGAAGTCTGCTGTGAAGGGAGGGGCAGGAGGGATCCAGACCCCTCCTCCCTACTCCACCTGTATGTCCCGGGCCGGTGTGCGCCGCCCCCCCCCCCCACCCTCCCCCCCTCCTTACATACAAGGTAGCGTCGCAGGGGAAATGCACGCCGGGCCTGTGTTGGGCAGTTGTTTCTACGCCTTATAGTCGAGAGCTTGTGGCGCTCGAACGGCTGACCGGAGTTCGGCACGGGAGGTGTACCCGGTGCTTGCAGGTGCCTGGTGGAGGGTGAGTGATTTTATTAATGTGTATTTGTTTATTGCTAGATTTAATGGGGTGATCTACACGTGAGCCTAGACACGATGAGGGGCGCATGACACTGCATGTAGCGCAGTGGTGGGCAATATTCTGGTAAAATGCCGGGCAATACCTGGCTACAAAAGGGGCAATACCTGGCTAACAAAGGGGTCAATACGTGGCTAATAAAGGGGGCACTACCTGGCTAACAAAGGGGGAAATACCTGGCTACAAAGGGGGCAATACCTGGCTACCAAGGGGGCAATACCTGGCTACTAAGGGGGCAATACCTGGCTAGTAAAGGGGGCAATACCTGGCTAACAAAGGGGGCATATACCTGGCTAACAAAGGGGGGCAATTACCTGGCTAGACAAAGGGGGGCATCATACCTGGACTAACAAAGGGGGGCATTTACTGGCTAACAAAGGGGGGCATCTTCTTGGCTACAAGGGGGCATCTTCTTGGCTACAAGGGGGCATACTACCTGCTAGTAAGGGGCACTACCTGGTTATGGGGGTATACCTGGCTATAAGGGCATGTACCTGGCTTCTTCCAAGCGTCTGAAAGGCGGGATGGGGTGTGGCTTTTTTGAAGGGGCGTGGCACACCAACAAGATGGGCGTGTCCATGCAAATTTTTGCCACGGCGCTCGTAGCGCGCCGCCCTCTTCAGTCTCCTGCTTTTCCATTTTCAAAAGTTGGCAACTATGATTTTAAGCCGTGTGAACATGGCCGAATAGGTTTATCAGTTGAGGTGGGCAGGGCTTGAAAAAAAACTGAATATTCTGGCTGAAAACTGCAGATTTGAGCATTAAATACTCGAAAATTACAGCATCTTACAGAATAAGGAACACAGCTCTGGAAACAGCAGGTCTGAATCTAGCTTGTGCTGTCCTCAGCAAGGGGGCATAATCTATGTGACAGGTTCCCTTTAACCCCTTAACGACCCTGGTCCTATGAGTACGTCCAAGGGTCACTAAGGGGCTGTGCAGGGGGATCGCGCTGCGATCCCGCCACACAACCGCCAGGCATTAGCGGCTAATTGCAGCTAACACCTGGCGGTTACAGCGTAGAAGGAGCGCCGCCAACCGCCCTGTTTAACCCCTTAGACCCCGCGGCAAAGATGGCTGCGGCGTCTAAATGAATGAAAAACGGTGCCGCACATCGTTATTCACTGTGATCGGAGTCCCTGCAGTGTAACTGCGGGGATCCGATGGCTGAACATGGCAGTGGGAAGCCTTTTGAAGGCCTCCGTCGCTGCCTTGTTTTCAGTTTCCCCACTACCGGCCCCAGGCAAGAAGTGGGGAAACCGCCATCTTGGTACAGTCTAATACATTGTCTATGCAATGTATTAGGGTGTATTAACAATCAACGCCCCTAGTGGTGAAGCGCCCTAGGGGGACTCAATGTTAAAGTAAAAAAAATAAAGTTTTAAAGAGTAAAAAAAAAAATTAAAAGTTAAAATCACTACCTTTTCGCAATTTTACAAATATAAAAGATAAAATAATAAAAAAGTGACACATATTTGGTATCACCCCGTCCAAAAAGGTCTGAACTATAAAAATATATCATCATTTATCCCGTACGCTGAACACTGTACAAGAAAAAAAATTCCAAACACCTAAACTGCAGTTTTTTGGTCATTTCTGGTCCCCTAAAAATTTAAATAAAAGTGATCAAAAAAGTTGCATGCATTCCAAACTGCTAACAATAAAAGGTACACTTCAGCCCACAAAAATTCACCCTCACTCAAGTCCGTTGGTGTTTGTACAAAAAAGTTATTGGTCGCACAAAATGGCGCAAATTTCAAAAATAGAAAATGTTTGGAATTTTTTTACAGTACCAAAACATAACGGAAACCCTACCGGATGCCGGATGCATAGCAACCTGTAGAATACATATAAAACATTATATTTAGTGAAGATTGAACGCCGTAAACGCAAAACACCCGCAAACATAGTGCAAGTAAGGTTTTTTTTCACAATTTGTCTCACTTGGAATTTTTTTGTGCTTTCCCAGTATATTCTATAGTAATATGAATAACACCATTAGAAAGTACATATTGTCCCGCAAAATAAAAGCCCTCATAGTCCTATGTAGATGGAAAAATAAAAAAGTTATGGCTCTGGGAAGGCGAGGAGGGAAAAACGAACGTGTCAACAAAAAAGAACGCAAGGTAATTAAAGGGTTGTCTCACTGCAAAGATTAGCTTTTAACATGTTGGAAACAGTAAATTAAGATGTTTTCTAAATATAGTGATTTTATCAGCTCTGAGTGCACTCAGGTTTCTCTAGGTTATCACGCTGCTCTCTCCTGCTGTTTGTCTTATCTGATAGTAGGGATGACCTCATCACACAGGTAGGCTCACAAAACTGATTGAGAGCTTGAGTGTTACCTGATCTAACAAACAAAGGAGACTAATTACTTTTGTTTACTATAGCTCTGAAGCTGCTCTGGACTTTAGATAAACGTCTGCTGCTCTCATGTCAGAGTAATTAGCAGACCTATGAACTGATATGCTAATTACTATCATAGAACCACCCACAACCTGACCAGAAAGAGATAGGATGCATGAATGAAAGCTGTCTGTGGCTGTGTGAAACAGTGTGGTGAGACAACCCTTTAAAAGGGGTTGTTTCACTACAAAGATTAGCTTTCAATGTGTAGGGAACATTGAATCAAGACTTTTTTCCCAAAAACATTCCTCTTTCTATGTTACCTTGGGCAGTCCCCGTTAATGAAAGAATTTTATCTGCTCATGCTAAGCTGGGTCACACAGATTATCTTGTTTACTAAACTCCTATCATACCCTATCTTTAAATCAAGATTTAGACCAGAGAGCAGGAAGTGGAAATGTCGCCAGTTAATCAATACAAACACAAGATATCCACTTAATCCACGCAGGCACGCATCTCCTCGCGCGTCCCCCAGCACTACCGCAATTG
This sequence comes from Phyllomedusa bahiana, assembly GCA_025379985.1. Lineage (NCBI taxonomy): Eukaryota > Metazoa > Chordata > Amphibia > Anura > Hylidae > Phyllomedusa > Phyllomedusa bahiana. Next base: position 71,233 of record JAODAL010003290.1, read on the forward strand.
TTGCTTTTACCGATTCCGTCCTTTCACCACTATCCATTTTTCTTAAGAAGATCCTGACACCTTTAGTCAAGACAACTCCATCATTCTTACTTGATACGGGAGAATTCTTGAAAAAAATCAAGGAAATATCACCTATATCCAAACCACACATCCTAGTAACTTGGGACGTTACTAGCTTATACACTTCTATCAACCATTCATTGGGTATTGAAGCTGTTAATAGATTCTTAGAGTTACACTCATTTCCCCCTGATGCTAAACAGTTTTGTCTAGATCTCCTTCAAACCATCCTACACAACAATTTGTTTCTGTTTGCTGACAAATTTTAATTACAATGTAAGGGTACAGCGATGGGCAGCAATGTGGCGCCCCCTTATGCCAATATCTTTATGGCGATGTTTGAACAGGACTACATCTACAAAAATGTACTTTTTCAATCACACTCCAAACTATGGTTACGATATATCGACGATATATTCTGTATCTGGACTGGCACCACCTCTTCCCTCACTCAATTCCATACGTACATTAATTCTATTCTTCCTGATTTACAAATCACGATCCATCATAGCAACAACAGCATCAACTTTCTCGACACCTGCATCTCATCCGACCATGAGGGTAATTTGACTTCTGACCTATATATCAAACCCACAGACCGAAATGCTTTGCTACACTATAAGAGCTGTCACGCAGTACACTAGAGTACACAGGATTGTACAGGACCCCGAAACACGAGACAGACGCTTACAAGAAATGACCTCCAAATTTAGGGAACGTGGCTATCCCCTATCCCTCCTTGAGCAAAATCCTACATCTACCAATACCTCTACTACTATGACTACACAGATTCCCACCGAATCTAGGCAACGTATTCCTCTGATCCTAAAATATCACCCTTTTTTACATAAAATACAGGATATTGTCCGGAAACACTGGACAATACTCTCTCATTCATATCCAGAAATAACAGAATTTCAACAGCCACCCCTACAGTGCTACAAAAGGAATAGGAACATAAGGGATCATCTAATCAAAGCAGATTTCGGTTCTATGAAACCACAAACAAGACAAACTACCTTTTCCACTACTAGACGAGGTACTTTTTCATGCCTCGGATGTGCCCAATGTTCTTCCGTTACAAAAGGCAAATATTTTACACATCCCTTGACCAGCCACAAATACCCCATAATAGGCTTTTTCACCTGCAGATCCAGCTTTGTCATTTATTTACTTAAATGCCCGTGCGGACTGGCCTACGTAGGCCAAACTTCTCAACCAGTAAAGGATAGAGTCTCTAAGCATAAATCCACCATAAGAAGCAAAGAGACCATATTACCCATCCCGTCTCATTTTGTTCAACACCACCATACACCTTCACAATTAAGTTTTCAGGTCATTGAACATGTTCCCCCGCCACGTAGAGGCGGCAATCGCACTGCCACCCTACTTCAAAGAGAACGGTTTTGGATCCACACTTTATGTACATTGGAACCTTCCGGCTTGAACCGTGAATATGATGTAAAATATTGATGTTCTGTCATGACATTGTGACATGTTATCTTTATTCACCTTTTTATTGATATTTATTGTTTATACTTTTCTATGATTACCAATCATTATCATTTATGCACTTATATTCCCTTTATGAGTCATGTTCATCCTTGTTAAGCCTCCTATAAACATTGTCACTTCTCTTACGAGTTAATCTATTTACCTGTTTGCAGATTTTATGACCTGTAACCCTTTAATAGATATTTATGATTTATACTTTTCTATGAGTGCAGATTAGAACAATTTATGTACCTATACTCCCCCTATGTGTCAAGTCCATCCTTATTGTGCTCCTTATTTGAATTGTCACTTCTCTATGAGTTAATTTGTCTACTTTTTTACAGATCAAATGACCTGTAATCCCAATATGGTAATATGTCTCTAACTTACTTACTATTTCCATCTTACTTACTGCTTATACCTCTTTTTGTTTTTTTATTTTTATACATTTTTTTTTATTTTTTTTTTCCTCCGTGGTTTTTGTTCTCTCTTTTCTCTACACTCACTCTGCCCTGCGATCTTGTTCTTCCTTATATCCTGTTTTATACCACTTCTCTCTATTGTCTTCCTTCTATTATTCTCCCCATATACTACTTCACTACTAATTTCCTAGTACTTCATTCACTATTCCTCCCCTGTAGACTCTCTTGTCATATATTTAGAATTTTCTTATATACCTATCGCCCCCTTCTCTCATCAACTCTTCTATTCTTCTTCTATCAGTCTTCATCGACGCTCCGGCCTCCTCCTTTATGCGCATGCGCGACTTTCTGCGCATGCGCTCTGTCCCGTTACTTGCCCTTTCCCTTACTATCCTCTTACTTCCTTCTGCGCAGGCGCAGCCTCCCGCGCATGCGCGGGTACTATTTCCAAACGCTGGTGCAGCCGGCCATTTACCGGCATAGCACAGCAGCCTCCGGACGCCACACATCTCGCTCCTATTCCTTGGCAAGTTCTTTCTTCTCTTACAGGGCCCTACTGACTTCTATTATGTCCACACTCACCTTGTATATACACTCACCGGCCACTTTATTAGGTACACCATGCTAGTAACGGGTTGGACCCCCTTTTGCCTTCAGAACTGCCTCAATTCTTCGTGGCATAGATTCAACAAGGTGTTGCAACGTGCTCAATTGGTACCAAGGGACCCCAAAAAGTGCCAAGAAAATATTCCCCACACCATGACACCACCACCACCAGCCTGAAGTTGATACAAGGCAGGATGGATCCATGCTTTCATGTTGTTGACGCCAAAATTCGACCCTACCATCGAATGTCGCAGCAGAAATCGAGACTCATAAGACCAGGCAACGTTTTTCCAATCTTCTACTGTTAAAATTGCGATGAGTTTGGGCAAATTGGACCCTCAGTTTCCTGTTCTTAGCTGAAAGGAGTGGCACGGTGTGGTCTTCTGTGCTGTAGCCCATTTTGCCTCAAAGTTCGCGTACTGTGCATTCAGAGATGCTCTTCTGCCTACCTTGGTTGTAACGGGTGGCTATTTAATTTCACTGTTGCCTTTCTATCAGCTCGAACCAGTCTGCCATTCTCTTTGACCTCTGGCATCAAAAAGGGCCCATTTCCCCCCAACAGGACTGCTGCTCACTGGATTTTTTTTTTTCTTTTTCGGACCATTTCTCTGTAAACCCTTAGAGATGGTTGTGCGTGAAAATCCAGGAGATCAGCAGTTTTTAAAATCTCAGACCAGCCCTTCTGGCACCAAAAACCATGCCACGTTCAAAGGCACTCAAATAAACCTTTCTTCCCCATATGATGCTCGGTTTGAACTGCAGATTGTCTTGACCATGTCTCATGCCTAATGCACTGAGTTGCCGCCATGTGATTGGCTGATTAGAAATTAAGTGTTAACGAGCAGTTGGACAGGTGTACCTAATAAAGTGGCCAGTGAGTGTATATATTTTTTCTACAGCTCCTATTAGCTTGTTCCTTGGCTTTCCTCAGCGTGCCACCGGAGCCTCTGACACTACCCCTATTTTGGTAATTACACTGCCCACAACGTTATTCTATCTACTTATTGTTCCTTTTTATGTCTTACCCACAATTTTTGATTCTAGGTCATAGCACATACCCATACCTATACTTGACCTTTATATGCCATATTCTTACAGTGGGTAAGATATAGCCTACCTCACGTTTTATCTGTTCTTTTCTCTATTTCTTTCTTGTTTATTATCTTCTTCCACTATATGCCCTTATTATTATATTTACTACAGTAGTTCTACTTATCTTTCTCTCCTCTGCTCTCATCTTCCTATTTGATTTTCAGTGCTCCCATAACTCCTATTACTTTTACCTACTTACCGTCTTCATTCCCTTACAGATGTCTCTTGAAAAAGGCACACGCCGAAACGTCGTCTAATATATGACATCCATACTTATTGTAAACACTGGATTGACTATGTGTTTTGAACTTTGTGCAGTTTCCCCCCCTAACCCTAAATGTGCTATGCCTGTATATATGTAAATAAAATTCCCTTTTTTGCATGACAATTACTTGTCTGGTGTGCAGTGGATGTATATATTTAAACTATTGACTGCTCTTTCCACGTTGCACCCAACTACCTATATACTGCGTGACCCTTTGTTGTCTCTAGATTGCCATTACATACAGCAGCTCGAGAACAAAGTGCGTTATCTCTAACAAAGGAGATTAATCACTTTTGTTTACTTTAAACTCTGAAGCCTTCTGCACTATAGATTTCATCTCCTGCAGTCATGTCAGTGCAATAAGAAGAGCTGGGAATATGGATATGATATGTTAGTCACTACTATAGAGCCACCCACAGTCTAACAAAAAAGAGCGAGGAAGCATGAATCTGCAGCTGTCTGTGGGTATGAGAAACAGCATTGTGAGACAACCCCTATAAAGAGGTTTTCCCATCTGGTGGTTTCACAAAGCCTGCTTTGCACAGCCAGCTTCAGACTCCTACTTCCTGTTCACGCTGTAGGCAGCTCTAAAGCAATGACTGACTTTTCCGCTTAGACACTACTGAGCTGAAATGTTGCATATTTGGGTGAAATAAAAATCACTTTATTTGGAAGTGCTGCCTGGATCTATATTGCTTAGGCTATGTCTCCACTGCATCGCCCAAAAGCGGCCGTTTTTTTTCCGATGCAGGGCCGCGGTTTTTGTCACACTTTGTACAAAAAACACGGTCGCTTCTCGTTTTTTTATGTCACTCATACAATTGTACTGTATGGGAAGACGGCAAGAAAACTAAAAGTGCCGGCGTATTATACAACATGTTGTATAATACGCTGGCGCCAGAAGACGAGCAGAGGAAAGACGAGCTGTGGAGACTGCAGCTCGTTTTTTCTATTGCTACGTATAGGGCCGCAGGCCAATTATATCTTCGGCGCTTTTAAAAAACTAAAAGCGCCGAAAATACAATCGTATTCCTGTGCAGTGGAGACACAGCCTTGCACTGAAGAACCTTTAGACCAGGCATCCTCAAACTGCGGTCCTACAGCTGTTGGGAAACTACAACTCCCATCATGCATTTATAGAATCTATAGCAGTGGGCATGATGGGAGTTGTAGTTTCCCAACAGCAGGAGGGCCGCAGTTTGAGGATGCCTGCTGTAGACTGTGTTTGTAGGTATGCACCCGTATTTTGTACCCTGGGCTGCTGCTTTTTTCTTTTTTCATTTAAATTTTACTTGTCGTCTGCACATACCCATTGAAGTCAATGCATACCTTAATGCACATGTTTGGATACAAGTTTTATTTAAAGGGGTCTTGTGAGAAACCCCCAAAAATAAGAACCTATAGTGCAGTAACAGTAAAGAGAAGCAGTAACTATCAGTCACAATCCAGTGTGTGAACGACTTACAGACGCTGTTATATCACGTATTATCGCCATGTTGGATCTTTCTCCTGCTTAGTGGGCGGCTAGTCGCCAGAGCTACAGTTGTTAGGCGCGCTCTATGAAAACTACACTTCCCACAACAGCCGCTTCCTCTCAGATTTGCTATAGATTCTATATACTATAGTCACACCAAACACACATATATATATATATATATATATATATATATATATATATATATATTACACACACACACTTCCTGTAGGTTTCTGCTGAGGAAGGAGCCCGGTGGCCATTTTGTTCTTCTATGATGATTATTCCTTAGACAAAACGAACAGACTTTTCTAATTAAGCCCTTACCAACATTGGACGTATGAGTACGTCATAATGCCGGTAAGGGGCTTTGTAGCGGGATCGCAGCTAACACTTGGTAGGTAGGTGTCGGCACTATCTCGTGTTTAAGCACTTAGACACCACGGCAAAGATAGCTGCAGCATCTAAAACAATGAGAAACGGTGCCACGCACCATTCCTCACCTCAATTGGAACGCTCACGCCAAAATCGCAGGTTCCCGATAGCTTAACATGGCAGCTGGAAGCCTTGTGAAGGCTTCCATTGCCGCTGTGTTTTTGATTTTGCGACTTCCTACCGCCGTCTTTGTGCACCCTAATGCATAGTATTGCAATGCATTAAGCTGTAAAAATTATTGCTCCCCCTAGTGATGTAGTACTCTAGGGTGACTCAAAGTTAGAGTAAAAAAAAAAAAATGAAGTTTTAAAGGGGTTTTGCCACCATGTAATGTTGACATGGGAACCTCCAAAATTGGTATTTAATCACTTTTCTAAATATATGTAATTACAAAAAGGGAAGCCTCTGAGAGCTACAGCATTTCTCAATCCCCCTTAGTTACCTGAAAGCTTGCATTAGACAGGACCGGAGGAGCTGATAGGCCGCACTTGCGTGAAACACTTCTTATCTGATGACAGGCAAAATGAATTAGCTTTTAAGGCACCGGGTAGACAGTGCAGTCTATGAGACTGTGTCTTGCTGTATAGAGAATCCAATGTTGTACTGTTATTTCAGTAAAGTTTTGAGACGCTCCCTTATTCCTCACTCCTTGCTCACCCCCTCTCTCTCTCCCCTGCAGCCTTCATGACTCAGCACGATTTGTTTATATTCTACTCCGTGCTGATAAAGAGGTAAGTAACTGGCGTCATGGCAAATCCCCTTTAAAGTGTAAAAAAAATATTAAAAGTTCAAATCACTCCCTTTTTGCCATTTTACAAATAAAAAAAAAAAAATAAGTTACACATATATGGTATCGCTGCGCCCGAAAAAGTCCGATCTATTAAAATCTAACATCATTTAGCCCATTCGTTGAACACCGTAGAAGAAAAAAAAATTACAAACGCTAAAATTGTGGGTTTTTGGTCATTTTACGTCCTCTAAGAATTTAAATAAAATTGATCAAAAAAGTAGCATGTATTCCAAACTGATAGCAATAAAAAGTATACTTCAGCCTGCAAAAAACGCCCCCTCACTCAAGTCCGTAGGTGTTCGCACAAAAAAGTTATTGGTTGCACAAAATGGCGCCACGGCGAAAATTTTAAACAAAAAATGTTTGGAACTTTTTTACGGTACCAAAACATAATGGAAACCGTACATAACCTGTAGAATACAGATAACACATCATTTTTACCGAAGAGTAAATGCCCTAAAAAAAAAAACAAACAAACCTGCAAACATGGCACAAGTACATTTTTTTTCAAATTTTTCCCCACTTAGAATATTTTGGCGGTTTCCCAGTATATTATGTGGTAATATGAATAACACCATTAGAAAGTACATCTTGTCCCGCAAAATAAAAGCCCTCATATGTTTATGTAGATGGCAAAATAAAAAAATTATGGCTCTGGGAAGGCGAAGAGGGAAAAACAAACGAAAAAAAAGGCCTTGGTGTTAAGGGGTTAGAGATATTTAGGATTTTTTTTTTTCATTAAAACATATAATTTAAGTATTTAGTTTTCTTCTTTTTCAGGAGAATCCCGTTAAGAACCAAGCAATTTTTTTTTTCATTTTGTTCCTCATTGCATTGCAAGGGTCATAACTATTTTGTATTTTTTTGTGGACGTTGCCATTTAAGGACTTGTTTTTTTTTTTTCTTTAGGGCAGCATCTTTCGGACACAGACACGCATGTAACAATGTGCAGTGTGTTTCAATGGAAAACACACATTGGCGTTCAGTGTTTACTTGCGTTTTTCGGATCCGTTCAAAGAATTGTCATGTCAATTCTTGATCCGTGTGACGCAGCAATTTAAAACTATAGGGTGCAATCCTGCTGCAGCCAAAACGCATGAAAACCCGCAGCTGGGTGTTGGATGCACTTTGGATGCTGCTTTTTTGGATGCGCTTTTCAGGACCAAATCGGATCCAAAAACGCCGTGTGAACATGCCCTAAGGCTCAGTGCACACTGCGCTATTTTAAACAAATGACGGATCCGTTATGACGAAAGGGAGAACAGATGCTTTAACGTGTTCATTGATTCATATAGGAGGACGGATGTGAACGTGCATTGATATAGTGTCTGGTTTTACACTTTCCGTCAAATAGGCGTTTAATTTTAATGGGTGGAGGACGCAGGGCGCGGCGCTTTTTCAAGTTTAAAAAAAAAGTATACGTTACAGTATATGTTTTTTTTTTACAATGTATGTCAATAGAAAGTGGATCCTAGTGTTTGTGCTAATGCTGCAAACGTATGTTTGTATCTGTTATAAACAAGGCTGCCCAATCAAATAGCAGGAAAAACAGGTGACAGCCAATAGAAAAGCTAGAAAAAAAAATATAGATATCAAACGTCCGCTTAGTTTGGCATAGGTTTACCGTATACGTCATAATGTATACATTTTGATGGATGGTCAAACACAGTGTGCACCTAGCCTTAGTCAATGAACATGCTAACACATAAGATTTTACTTGTGTGAGAACTGATCCATCATCTGTTCACAATAATGCAGTGTGCACTAAGGCTAGGTTCACAGGGTGTATTAGGCCCCGCAATTACGCCGTGTGGCGGGGGGTGGGGCGGGAGCGGGGGGCCGGCACTTCGCCGGCCCATAGACGATCACTGCTAGCGGTGCGTATATGCCGCTGGTAATTCACATGTCACTTATCTCCCTGCCCGGCGAAGAGGAGACGTAATCCATAGTTCTCTATGAGAACTGTGAATTACCGTAATGAATGGGCCGTTTTCGACCCGTAATTGGCGCACTTCGGCGCGTAATTACGGACTGAAACACGGCCCATTTTAAGCCGTGTGAACATGGCCTATGGCTGCTTTCACATTTTTGGTCCATTTTTTTGCAGAAATGCACAACAATACACGCAGTTTTCTGCAATTTTTATTTTTTTTTAAAAAAAACTGCACTGTGTGAAAGCACCCTTAGGCTATGTTCACACGGCGTAATTGCCGCACCTACAGTATGGCTGCAATTACACAATTTTGGAGGCATGCTGATCATGCTGGAAGGAGGGCGGCAGTCCGCTGCCATATAGACACGCATTACTCGCGGGGCGTATTCGCCGCAAGTAATTGACATGTCACTTATCTCCCCGCACGTACAATATGATCGCATTGTATGAGCGGGGGGAAGAGACATAATCCATACTTTTCTATGAGAACTATGGATTACCGTAATTTCGGCGCGCATCTCGCCCGTATTAGAGCGCAAATACAAAATTTGCCCGTGTGAACATACCCTTAGTGCAAACTGTATTATTTTTGAACAGATAATGGATCAGTTCTCATGCAAGTACAAACGTATGCATTAACGCATTCATTGACTAATATAGGTGGACGGATGTGCAATGTGCATTTGCAGTGTCCGTTTTTACACTTTCCGTTAAATATGCATTTAATTTTAACAGGTGGAGGACGCGGGCGCTGCGCTTTTTTCAAGTTTAAAAAGAAACTTAAAAACGTACATTACAGTATACTTTTTTTTTTACAATGTATGTCAATGGCAGATCCTAGTGTTTGTGCCCATGTTGCAACATATCAGTTTGTAGCTGTCATAAAGATACAAACAAAGCTGCCCAATCAAATTGCAGGAAAAACAGGTGACAGCCAATAGAAAAGCTCGTAAAAAAAAAAAAAGATGCATGCCAAACGTCTGCTCCAGTGTGTTTGGCATACGTTGACTGCATACATTATGCTGGATGGTCACACGCAGCGTCCACCGAGCCTTTTAAGCTATGGTCACATGGCTTATTTTGGGGTGCATTTCACGCTGTACTGCGCTTGATACGCGGATCAGTGTGACTCCCAAATCCCCCGGCGTAATTGCGACCATACTGTACGCGCCGCGATTACACCGTGTGAACATAACAGAACCAGCTCTGCTGTCACAAGTCTCTGTCCCTATGATGGAACACGTGTGACCTCTGCCTGAGAACACATGACGGGCATGATGGGAGTTGTAGTTCACCACAGGTTGCAGTCCCCGGATGACAAGTCAAGGTCATGCCCTCTACTATGTTGCCGGCTAAAGGGAGGGGAGAAGACGCAGGAAGGAACATGTCAGGAAGAGCTGCAGCTATGGACGCCATGAGGGATGGGAACGCGCGCTCTATGGAGGCAGCAAGGCGACGCGGCCCCGTTATACGCACCTGACTGGATACACTACTGTGCGCGCGGACCCGGAGCTCTGACGTCACGTCGCTCGTCACTAGTAACTTCCGGTGACCTAACCTTTGGCACCGGAAGCGGATTAGAGGGAGGCCCGGCTGTACGGCAGTGAGGTCCACAGACGCCGCCAGCATGTTGATTAAAGTGAAGGTAAGCCTGCAGACGGGATGGGAGCGGCGCCGGGTGCCGCAATGTGCGGGGATGGCGCCCGGAGGTGCAGAGCGCCATTGTATCCAGTCATCAGGACAGGGCTGATATGTCTCATCCTGATGTCAGTGCTTACACTGCATGCAGATGGAGCGAACCCTCAGCTGTGAGAAGAACAAGCCCGAGCAGGTGTTAACCCTTTGGGGTGAATAACGGAAGGTTTTTTTAGTCACTGAGCGCACAAAGAGATCTGTGGGTTGTATCAGGGCAAAGTCAGACACATCACTACTGACCAGCTCCTCCCGGCCGGGCACGTTCTCTTTAGAGCCCAAGAGTTTGAAGGCTATGAGGCTGGGTACACAGCAAGCTGTATGCATGAAATGGATGCCAAGTAGGGGCATCTGTCACCCATAGGGTCCCACTGTCAAAGATGTATGTGCTTTGTAAATGGTGCCATTGTATATAATCATGTAGCCTCCAGCATGATGCTATACAGTATATGGATGTATGCCGGCCAAACGAAGGCCAAAAGAGCGCACTTTTGGCCTCTGTCGGGCCGTTTAGTCCTGTGGAGACATTTAGTCAATTCGTGATAAGCGCAGTGTGGAATAGTCTCCAAAACTCTAACCCCTGATAAAGCCAGGCTAGCTGGTGAAACATGTTGGGGAGGTCAGGCATGACGTTTTAAATTGTGATCTCTCACCTCTGTCTAGAAGTGTCACCTGCTGCAGACGGTGTCACAAGGGGGCCTTATTTGTCCTGTGTCCATTAGATTAGGGACGACTGCCCAAGTAGGATGCTTGGGATCCTTTACTGGAGTTAGTAAATTGCTGTGTATATATAAGGCTCTCCTGTTAATAGGTGGTGCTCCACCAGACTTGATAATAGCAAAGGAGCTATTGCTTCCTTCAGAAGTAGAAAGGGTTAAATGGTGAGGTTAGAAATCAGGTGTTTAAATAGTGTGTATAGAGGTTAAGCGTTATACATAATAAAAGTTACGTTTTAGTGTTTTATAGATAGAGAACTGATAGAGTTTAAGTTTGCCTATGGCAAAATAGTAAATAAAGCGTAGTGTGGGTCTCGCCTAACGCTTTCTTGCACTTGGTTATTTAACCCCTTGAGCCCCAGGCCTGAAAAGTAGTTAATGACCAGAATTTTTTTTTTTGTTTTTGCCTCCTTGCGTTTCAACAGTTGTAACTTTTTTATTTTTTTCAATGACGGAGCTGTATGAGGCCTTGTTTTATTCGAGACAAGTTGTACTTTATGGGGGAATAGTTTAAGTTCACTTATAAATAATTGCAGAATTTATTTTTTTCCAATTTGTTTTGTTTCTTTTTAAACATTTTTTTACACCATTCACATGTCACACTTAATAACTTGTTAGATTAATTCTACAGGTTATTACGGTCGTGTGGATACCTAATATGTGTAGGGATATATTTTGTGTGTGTAATATATGCACAATTATTTTTATTTTTTTAATTTTTTTTACACTTTTTTTTTTTTTTTTTTTTTTTTTTTTTACACTTAGTAATGTATTAGCATATCCATATATGCTAATACATTATAATCTGTGTCAGTCTGACACAGGCAGTGATCAAGACAGCTCACAGTCTGCCCTGATCACTGGCTTGTTACACAGACAGCTCTGGGGCTACGCTAGGTCCCCAGGGCTGACTGTGCAGCTGTTCCCCGGGCTCTGTTGGGTCACCGGGTGTTCCGATCACCCAAAAGAGCAGGGAAACCTTTTGATTGTGCTGCGGTGATGAACTGTGGCAATCAAAGGGTTAAGTATGAAATCTTAGTTCTGCACTCCTAATGAAAAGTGATTATGCTTAATTTTGGGTGCTGATCAAAAAACTAGTGATAGTCTCAGAAGGAATTGATCGCACTCCAATAAATTTTGCAAAAAGTGACATTTTTATTACACATGACCCATCGGCTCCAACACCATAGGCAAAATGACAAGTGACTAGTGTGTCTTGACGTTTCGGTCAATCATGACCTTTCTCAAAGGGTTAAAGCACCGGGGAGCAGAGGTTCCCCCGCTCCCTGATGCTTGCATGAGCTGCGCTGGGATCAGGGCTGTGTAGCACAGCCCCGTTCTCAGCGCTGCTGCAGCGCCGGGAGCTGAAAGCTCCAATGTCTGCAGCGTAGTCTTTTGAACGAACGACCTGGAATGCATGCCGTCAAAAGACGGTGGGCGGTCGTTAAGGAGTTAACTAAAGTGTGTGCCTTTTTTTTATCAAGCTTTATACTTCTATAGTTTCTACTTTTGATTTGTTTTTATTTTGTTTTTGTTTTTAAATCGGGGAAATGGTAAAATTAAAAAAAATTAGTCTGTTTCACTTTTTTTTTTGTGTAAGAGTGGGGCTTAAAGGGGTTGTCTCACTACAAGGATTGTTTTTTATGTTAAAGATCGTGCAAAAACAAGTCACTTTGCAATATGTGTCCATTAACAGTGTCCTACCTATCCCTAGATATCCCCTCTTGTATGGGCTGCATAAGCTCCTCAGGTTGCTATAGCTACAGACCTGTTTGATCTATACTGATAGGCTGCCAGCATTGGTTGCTATAGCTACAGACCTGGCTTCTACTGCAGCCTAGTGGAAGCCAGTAAACACGCCCCTGATTTCAGAGTGAATCCAAGAAAGCAGGAGTGAGGTAAGATGAATCAATGTAGTGAGACAGCCCCTTTAAATGTTATGATGTCCCTTTTTCCTTTATGAATGTTCATACTCAGATAATATAAGGTCTTAGGGTTGTTGTGGGTGGGACTAATAGTTGTATATGCAGAAGAAAATAAAGAATAGAAAGTAGCGCTCTCCTTGTGCAGTTACAAGTTCTAGATGCCCCACATACCAATAAATCAGGTGCTGACCTTGATCGGTTGGGCGAAGGGTAGAGGCACCTCTCTCAAAAAACATTTAGACCTGGGAAGTTACTGCACCTGCCGTCGGCTTAGGCTTCAGGCTAGGTCTACACTGCATAGGCCGAAAATCGACCGTCCCCCCCTCCCCCCCTCCCTCTCACCCCACTCCCCAATGCAGGGCCGCGGGTTGTCACGTTTTGCGCAAACAACTTGGCCGGTTCTCGTTTTCTTGCCGTCGCCCATATAGTTGATTGTAAGGGAAGACCACAAAAAAACTCAGAGCATATTATACAACATGTATAATGCGGCAAAGGACGATCGGAGGAAAACAACCTGTGGACACTACAGGTCTATGGGCTGCCTGAACGATCGTATTTTAGAATTTTAAAACTGCCGAAAATACGATGGTATTGCTATGCCGTGGAGACACAGCCTCAAAGCAGAGATTTGGGAGAAGATATTGAGTTCAAATGAAAACTCCGCTCTCGGTTTCCAGTAGGAAATTACCACGTCTAAAAAGGATCATGGTAACACTCATCAGATTTCCTTTACCTCGAAACTGATTTCTAAAACCAAAAAAATCTCCAAAGGTAACCTGGTATTTTGTGGAGACTTCAACGTCGTCATTGATAAATTGCAAGACAGATCCAGCAACAGTTCTAGACATACCCCTGAATTGAAAAATCTTATATTAGAAGAAAACGTACATGACCCTTGGCGGGTATTCCCACCCCACAAAATTAGATTTTAAACCCCTTACTCGCAGCTAAAAAAATCCCATGCGAGACTTGACTACTTTTAAATTAACAACAGGCTTTGCAAACGGTTATTAATTCCTATATAGGACAAAAAGACCCTGGTCGGCACCAAAGCACCGATCTACCTTTCTATGAAAGATAGGGTTCTCTTCCTCCTTCACTCCCCTTGGCGCCTTAATAATTTTTGCTAAAATCCTGCTAAAGTAGTTCAAGAAGTAGATAAAGCCTTAAGAATATTTTGAAATCAATATTCCATCTGCGCCGTCAGAAGAAATAGCTTGGTGTGCTCACAAAGCATACATTAGAGGTCTTCTTATCTCCATTGCTAAAAGAAAAAAAAAATCCGAGACAAAAAGCTTGATGAAATAATGGACAAATCAAACCCCTAGAAACACCAAAATTTTAAAACAAACCCATCCCAGGAAAATCAAGGAGAAACTAAACCAACTCAAAAAAACAACTCAGTAATCTCCACTTACAACAATATGAGAGACAGCTAAACAGACAAAGTGAATTTCTATTTACAGGGAGATAGACCAAAAATTTACACAAAAAGAGTGAAAGTCCACATCAAAGCAGAATTCCTTTTTGTAACTTCTCCTAGAAAAGGAAAGCCCTAGACCCACAACAAACCAATTTTTTTTGCCGTGTATTATAGCTCTCTTTATAATCAAACCAGACCCTACCATCCCACCTTAAGGGAAAAAAGACATGGTTTCTCACTGAAGTATCTTTTCCTTCATTGTCAATGAAAAATTTGCTTCTTCTTAATCTTCCTTTTTACCCCGGGGGAATTTTAAAACCAAAATTCGCCGCTAAAATGAATAAATCCCCGGACCAGATGGTCAACAAATGAATTTTTTAAAACCCTTTTCAACGCACATTGACCCCACATAGTCCACTTTTTTTTTTCCACTTTGAGAAGGGCGCCAGAGGAAATGTTTTACAGCTAAAATAGCAACAAACCCAAACCGGGGGAAATTTTTTGCCCAAGTGACCAATTATAGGCCGTTTCTCCTTACTTAACTCAGATTCAACATTTACCCCAAAAATTTTTTACTAATAGGCTTAAGATATTTTACCCTTTTTAATAAACAAAGATCAAGAAAATTTCATAAGAAATAACAAAAAGGGGGATGGAAACTGGGGTCATCGACATCCTCCAATTGGGCAATTCCCCAATCTGCCCATCACTCCCGTCTTTAGATGGCGAAAAGGCCTTCACAGGAAAACGGGGTTTTATATGAAAAACTCCTTTAAAAAATTCGGTTTCTCTGGGCCTATTCTCTCAGCTGCTTTCATTATAACTCTTCCCCCTCGGCCAAAAAGTCTTGCTTCAGGATTCCTTTCAGAAAGCTTTAAGAACCTGGCAAAAGACAGGGTTCCCCCCCTTCCCCCCTTATCTATATCTATGTGCTGAACCTTTGCAGAGCACATTGGGAAACCCCCCTCTAATTAAAGGAATCGACGGGCCGGAAAACTCATAAAAATAATCATATCCCGACGATATTCTAATTATTTGCCCACAACCTAGTTCATCTATTCCCTTTAACTCCTTAAACCCACAAAGCGTATGCCACAATTCATACTACAAACTTAAAATTACCAAGTCCACGCTTCTACCTATTAACGTCACCATCATTTTAAAACAAAAACGACAACCAACTTTTTTTTGGGCAAGGAATATGTTACTTACTTGGAATAAAATTTAACCCAGACATAAAATCACAATAACAAAAAAATTGAAGATGTCTCTTCTTCCATTCTCGAAGAAATTAATCACTAAAACAGTTACCCTTTCTTTGGGTTTGCACGCATTAATCCACCAAAATGCTTCTTTACCCAATATTTATGTGGAATCCCTACCTTTTTTTTTTCCCCCCCAATCTAACTACCTTTTTACAAACGGGCCCCATTTTGCAATTCATATGGGGGGCCCAAAAAAACCCTATTTTAAAAACTATACTTGTACAAAAACAGCGCATGGAGGTTTGCAGTACCCAACCTACACAATATAACTTAGCCAATTCTTGGCCCTACAAAAATTTTCTCAACACCCCAGAAGCCAAAACCCGGGGTTTTATAGAAAACACAGTCATCTCTACAGGAACTTTGAGACCACATATAGCGATGCTTTTGGGATTCCCAAAAAACTAAAGTTTCTATCCACAAGGGAGCCTCTGTGGGACAAATCAAGTGTCGAACAGAATACGTTAAGCAAACGGCTTGCCCATTATGGCTCTGCAAGCCCGCTTCCGTATTCCTATTTTAAACTACTAACCTGGGGGAAAAAATAATTGGAGATCTTTTTCATAAAGAACAGCTTTAAACCTTTGAGGAATTAGCTCGCCATTTTTTGATCCCTAATCCCATTTCTTTTTTACCTTCAAAAAGACATGTTGCAGATCACAAGGGCCTCCCGAAACACTATCAAAAATCGCCATTCTCGAACTTCCTTTTGAATAAGTCCAAGTAAAAAGGCTTGTCTTCGCATCCAACCCTATATGAGTGGGTAAAAGAGCCAAGCCTACATTGCCACAAAAAGGGGAAAGGGGAACAAGGGGTACAATTTGCGAGGGAAAGGGTTGGAGCCGCTAAAATTTTTTAAATAAATTCTCTAGATGTGCAACCATATAGAACTTTCTAGAAAAATTCACTTAAGAGGGATCTAACCCAAGCAAATTTCCAATGAATCAGGACTCTCGCAATTATCTGGCGAGGTTGCAGTGAAAAAGGGGATCCCTACTCCACATGTGGGGGACCTCCCAAAATGGTAAAACCTCAAAGGTCAAAACTAGAAATCTTTTTGACTAATCCTTCCAATGGAAACTTAATCTTAAACCGGTTTTTACCCCATTTTAATTTAAACTTTAAAAGCATTCCTTTCCCTCTCAAACCATATTTTTCAAAATTTTAATTGCAACTAAAAGGGTTTTATAGCATATCACGGGGAAGACCCCTCATTTCCCTAATTTTAATGAGGAAAATTGCATGAATCAACAGAAAATTTCATTGTGAGATACCCCAAAAACACCCCCCCACGAAATTTAAAAAGATTAAAATAACGGGTCAATGTTGCAGTCCTTTTTTTTCAACGAATGCCCATTAAAACAGAAAATTTGGGAAGCACTGTTTAGGGACTCTGAGGGAAGAGCATATATGCATTTCAAGGTTCCAAAAAGATTTGGAAAAACTTTTTCTTTTTACTGTTTTTGACCCCACGGTCCCTAAATGTGTACCTATGATAAGTACAAGGCATTTGTTGTTAGAAATTTTATTTTTTCCTTTCCCTTTGTACCCCCCCTTTTCCCCCGTTCCTTGACTCACAACAAATAATTGTACTAATTACTGTAATCTTATTGTTATGACACTCATTAATAAAAATATTTTGCTGAAAAAAATAAATAAAAGGATCATGGTTTAAAAGTTACCACTAACGTATTTCAGAAAATTACTTGATGCGTTTTGCACATAGAACCTGCGCTTTATCGGGAGAGTACCAGGTTCTGTGTGCGAAATGCGTTGAGTTTTTTTATTTTCTAAAATACATTAGTGGTACCTTTTAACCATAATCCTTTTTGGATTTGGTGATTTCCTTTAAGCTACTGGAAACTGAGCACCAAGGCAAGTTATTCACTGGATTAATAGTTGTTGTTTGGGGTTTTTTATTTTTTGGTTTTTACATTTATTTTACTTATTGTACCCCATGATGTTAGAAAAAGACCTTTGGGAGGCATTTTTACATCATTATAATTTATCATATTTATTTTTATACTTATTTCCCCTGTAACTGCTATATTAGCCCTATTAGGCTATGTTCATACAGTATATTGCAGCACGTACCTGTGCGCATCGCAAGACACCTGCTGTTGAAAGTATGCGCTGGCCAACGCTTGCTATTAACAGCTCTAAGCCCCAGCTTCCTATTACTTTAATTTTCTCCATTGTGTAATAGACTAAAAGAAGTGACGTATATGCCGGGTTATCACCATGTTTTTACTGTATTTGCGGGGCATGCTGCAGCGTAATTACGCGCCAAAGTATGCCCCGTAAATACGTCATGCGAATATACCCATACAGGAGAAATGCAGCCCCCAGCACTGACTGCAGAGATGGTCTGATGAGACCAAGTAGCTCCTGCAGTTACCGAACCTCAGTGATCACATGACTGCCAGAGCCGTGAAACAGGAAGCCAGAAGGCTCCCTGTTTATCTGTGTACAGGGCCCATTGAGTGCTGTTTATATATAACAAATGGATGATGATAATCCATCCCTGCTTTCTCCCTGGACAGCCCAGCTGCTGCTCAGGGCTGGGGAGTCAGTAAGCCAAAGCTCTGACTCCTCAATTTCCCCATCACTGACTTCCTCATACATGACACTAAGTGTTAACTTTAGTGTAGTAAAAGTAACATCAGGCTTTTATCAACTTATGATACAATAATCAAGCTGTTTAGATAGAACATAAATTTATCGGGTACAACTTTAGAACACAAAAAAACTAATACATTGTAAATATGCAAAAATGCAGCAGTAAGAGGGGGAAAATAGTTTTCAACAAAAACATCCAGAGTAACATTTGTGGAGTCTATGAATTTGTTCTGAGAAATGCTATCGCCTCCATCAGATCCTTCATAGATGACCTCGCATATGATCTCATTATATACAGCAGTACTGCCATACACAGGAGAAGCGATCATGTCTTCGTAGAAGGAAAAAAAAATTGCAAACAGCAAAATTCTAAAAAAAAAATTATCATTTCACAACCCCAAAAATTGGAATTAAAGGTGACCAAAAATTTGCATATATCCTAAAATGGTACCAATAAAACCTACACTTGCAGAAAATGAGCCCTCACTCTGGTCCATAAGCTGAAAAACCAAAAAGTTATTGGTTACATTAAATGGCATTAAAAAAAGTTTTTATTCTTTTAAAGTACTAAAGCGTAATGAAACCTCTACAAATTTAGTATCGCTGGGATCTTCTCGACCTCCAGAATACAGATAACGCACTATGTATTCCAAATAGTGAACTCCATAAAAACTAGCCCCCCGCAATAATGGCGCAGTTGCATTTTTTTCACATTCCACTCCACATACAATTTTGGGGGCGTTTCCCAATACACTATGTGTTGTGGTCAATGGCACCATAAAAAAGTATGTCTTGTCCCGCAAAAAACAAGCCCTCATTAGTAGATGGAAGTTAAAAGGGTTTTGCCATGCTATAGAATTTATGTGGGAGCATCCCAAATGCAAATTTAAGCAAGTTAGTATTATTTATTTTAAAGCGCCATTGATTCCTGGGCGCTGTACATTCGAGGGGGTTACATACATAACATAAATCATAAATTAGTAATTAATGAGGTTTTGCCACGATGTAATGTTGACGTGGGATCCTCCAAAATCGGTATTTAATCACTTTTCTAAATATATGTGATTACAAAAAGTGAAGCCTGTGAGAGCTACAGCATTGCTCAGTCTCCCTTAGTTTCCTGAAAGTTTACATTAGACACGACCAGGACACTGACGGGAGCTGATCTGGCCGTGTTTGCACTTCTTATCTGATGACAGGGAACATGAAGGAGCTTGCAAGGGCTGCGGAGAAAGTGCAGTGTATGAGTCTCTGCTGTATAGAGAATCCACTGTTGTAATGTTATTATTTGAGTACGCTACCTGATTCCTCACTCTGTGCTCACCCCCCTCACTCTCACCCCTGCAGCCGTTCATGATGCTCCATGGTTTGTTTATATTCTCTCCTGAGCAGATAAGAGGGAAGGAACTCACTTCGTGGCAAAACCCCTTTAAGAAATTAAAACTCCTATCTCCTTTTTGTTTCATCTGAGTGCTGCTCGTCGTCAGGGGTTCAGACCGGCACATCCTCTTCTCCTTGCCTGGCCTCGCTTGCTCAGTTGAATCTTGTCTCTGTGGTGGCCAGGCTCGGGAACACACATTGCCTCACATGCGTACTCCCTTCTTGCCAACGTATTCTTCCTTAATGTGGCTCCCTGCAGTGAGGAGTTGCCCTCTGCGATCTAGCCAATCACTTAACTTTTGTGGTTAGCTAGACCGCGGGGATCCTCACGCTGCCAAGGCTTATTGAATACTGTGTATTTGCGCATGGGAAGCAGCACAAAGGCGCTGTCAGACAGCTTTCGGGAGGGAAGAAGTACCGTACGCCCCTTTTCCAGGACTGGAGCAGAGTGGAGGGGGGGTGGACGATAAGTAGGAGAAACAATGTTGTGGTAGAACCCCTTTAAGGATCCTTCTAAAAAGTGTATGTTCTCCTGTCTTTTGACGTTGGCCGGTGCGGGTCGTTCGTCTGCAGCGTCATCTTTTGGCGTCGCTGTAGACTTCGGGGTTTGCGGCGCCAGGCGCTGCAGCTGCGCTGGGATCGGGGCTGTACTAGACAGCCCTGATCCCAGAGCATCTCCTGCGAGCTCCGGGGAGCGGAGGAAACCTCTGCAACCCAGTGCTTTAACTCTTTGATTGCGGCGGTGCGTTACCACAGCGCAATCAAAGGGTTTCCCTGCTCTGTCGGGCGATTGGAACACCCGGTCACCCAACAGAGCCTGTGGAACAGCTGCACAGTCAGCCCTGGGGACATAGAGTGGCCCCAGAGCTGTCTATGTATGAAGCCAGTGACCAG
Organism: Phyllomedusa bahiana; assembly: GCA_025379985.1. Taxonomy (NCBI): domain Eukaryota; kingdom Metazoa; phylum Chordata; class Amphibia; order Anura; family Hylidae; genus Phyllomedusa; species Phyllomedusa bahiana. The sequence goes on from JAODAL010003290.1 coordinate 91,718, forward strand.
GATACACTGTGTGCTGTCCTGAACACTGCCTGTGTCAAACTGACACAGATTATAATGTATTAGCTTATATGTATATGTTATTACATTACTAATTTTAAAAAATGTAAAACATTTATCCCTTAATGGGATTAAAAAAAAAGTAAAAAACATAAAAAGTGTAAAAAAAAAAAAAAAAAAAAAAAAAAAAAAAAAAAATAAAATATTTAATAAAAAATAATTGTGCATATATAACACACACACGCACACAAACCCGACACATATTAGGTAACCACACGACTGTAATAACCTGTAGAATTAATCTAACAAGTTAAGTGTGAAATGTGAATGGAGTAACAAAAAATATTAAAAACAAAAAACAAATAAAAAATTTTAAATTCTGCAATTATTTATAAGTGAACTTAAACTATTGCCCCATAAAGTACAACTCATCTCGAATAAAATGAGGCCTCATCCAACTGCGTCATTGAAAAAATAAAAAAAGTTACAACTGTTGAAACGCAAGGAGGGAAAAACTAAAAAAATGTTCTTGTCATTAACTACTTTTCAGACCTGGGGCTTAAGGGGTTAAACTTAAATAAAACTGGAAAAGCCCTATTCTATTCTCCTATGAAGCAAGTAAGATGGAATTTATCATTATCAATTCTTTGGTTATTGCTCTGACTGACTTTGATTGTGTGACTTTCTACAGATTGTATCACCTCATTTGTCTTTTCACTCTTTCTATTTTTCAGGTTCTTGAGTTCCTTAAGATCATGCAATAATGATTTTTTTTTTTTTTTTTTTTTTTGTTCCAGACGCTGACTGGGAAGGAGATAGAAATTGATATTGAACCCACTGACAAGGTATTGCACTCAGCTTTACTCCAGAGGTTGATTATTGCTATTTATTTTTCTTAGTGTCGGGTGTCACTCATAGAATGTAGGGTTTGTCATTGCAACAGATACTTCTGAGGTAGTCGGTGACTAAAGCATAGTGATGGCTTTATGCACCATCATCAATACAATCTGAGTATATATTGTATATGAAGATGTCTTCACTGTGTCTTTGACCAAAATCAATGCCAACGTGAAAAAAAACCAAAACTGTTTATCTGTTATTATTGTCTTGAACTTAATATAACATTAATAACGTAAAGGGGGTTTAGCCACGATGTAATGTTGACGTAGGAACCTCCAAAATGGGTATTTAATCACTTTTCTAAATATGTTATTAAAAAAAGTGAATGCTGTGAGAGCTACAGCCTGGCTAAGATGAACTTAGTTTCCTGACAGTTTACATTAGACAGGACCAGGAGCTGACAGGAGTTGATCTAGCCGCGCTTGCGTTGTTTGCACTTCTTATCTGATAGCAGGGAACATGAAGGAGCTTTGAAGGGACTGGGAGAAAGATCCTGTGTCTTTTGTATAGAGAATCCACTGGTTGTAATGTAATTATCTGAGTAAACATGCAGACGCTCCCTGCTCAGCCTCCCTCCCTCTCCCCCCTGCAGCCATTCCTGAAAGAAGACTGCCTGCTGAGCTTATCTTCTCTCCTGAGCAAACAAGAGAGAGAAATAAAACGCATATAGCTTGTGCACAATACAGTTCTTCTCTGTGGATTAGCGAGATAATGTTTGCTTAACTACAGAGACTGAGTATCAGGAACGTGCATGGGAGGTGGAGTGATGACATCACAGAGGAGGTACTTGTTTTTTTAAACACAAACACAACGCCCCTTTTTTCAAGCCTCGAGGGGAGTATCAGCCTCACTTCTTGGCAAAACCCCTTTAATATACATTACTCACAAAAAGTTAGGGATATTTGGCTTTTGGTTGAAATTTCAGGATGATCATAATTTCTTAAACATATATATATTTTTTTTTTAAATGAGCCCATCTCTAATCTTTAGTATGCACATGTCCAACTGTTCAGTGTTTGAGTGCTTTTTGCACAACTTGCTGATCTCTAATGAGGAGCTTAGAGGGGTTGTCTCACTACATCAATTCATCTCACCTCAGTCCTGTTTTCTTGGTATCATTTTGAATTCAGGGGCGTGTTTACTGGCATCTACTAGACTGCAGTAGAAGCCAGGTCTGTAGCTATAGCAACCAGTCCTGGCAGAATATCATGAGAGTAAACAGGTCTGTAGCTATAGTGACCTGAGGAGCTGATGCAGCCCATACAAGAGGGGATATCTAGGAATAGGTTGGACACTGTTAATGGACATATATTGCAAAGTGACTTGTTTTTGTAAGATCTTTAAGATCAAAAGCAATCCTTATAGCGAGACAACCCCTTTAATGGCAAAATTCACAACAGATGTTTGATCCCTAAATCACCCAATAAATTCAGGGGATCAATTTGAATTGGGATTTAAACAGTCCTCCTCATCATGCTGGTCACATTTTGACACCAAAAGACTAAAAAAAACACTTTATAATTGATTAGCAGTACATCGCCATTGCAAGGCTTCAAACAGGATGTTCTCAGAGCTTAGAGTGTCAGTGTCTTCAGCAGGTTGCAACAGAGATACAGAGAGACTGGAAGAGTCACAGAAAGACAAAGAAGTGAACGTCTTTTGTCTACATCACACACTGATGACCGCTTCATAGTAAACAATGCCCTGCAGGACCAGATGAAGAATGACACCCAACACCAGACAAGTTTAAGGGAGGTGAGAGGCAGTAAAGTTTCACATCAGACCATTCATAACCGTTTATATCAGCGTGGTCTGCATGCTAAACAAACTGACCTCGCCAGCAGACAAAAGCATCATCGTCTTGGGTGGGCCAGGCAGCATCTGCACTGGACAAGGGACCAGTGGACCTCAGTGCTATTCAGTAACGAAAGTTGATTCACTAAGCAGAAATAATAGCAGTCAAGGAGAGTGCTAAGCATCAGCCAGGTCAGGTTTCCTTGTCGGTCGTATAGCATGCAGACCACACTGATGTAACAGTTACGAATGGTCTGACGTGACACTTGATTGCCTCTCACCTCCCTTAAACCCTTGCCGACATTGGACATATGAATACGTCATCATGCCGGTAAGAGAGTTTGTAGCAAGATCACAGTGCGATCCAACTACATAGCTGCCAGGTGTTAGCTGCGAATTGCAGTTACAGCGCGAGATGGCACTGGTGACATCCCGCACTGTTTAACCCTTTGGCCACAGTGTCTAAATCAATGAGAAATGGTGCTGTGCACCGTTGCTCAGTTTGATTGGGGTGCCCTTGGGGTCCCGATCACTTCACATGGCAACTGGAAGGCTTCCATCGTCACCATGTTTTTCACTTTTGTTACTTCTCGGCCCAGACAGGAAGTAGTAAAACCGCCATATTTGTACACCCTAATGCATTGTATTACAATGCATTAAGTTGTAAAAATGATTGCGCCCCATAGTGGTGTAGTATCGAAGGGGAACTCAAAGTTAGTTTAAAAAAAATAAGTGTTAAAGTATAAAAGAGTATTAAAAGTTCAAATCACCCCCCATTTTGCCATTTTACAAATTAAAATTCTAAAAAGGTTAAACATATTTTGGTATCGCTGCATCCAAAAAAGTCCAATCTATTAAAATTTAACATCCATTATCCTGTATATTGAACACCATAGAAGAAAAAAAATTCCAAACGCCAAAATTGTGGTTTTTCTTTTGGTAATTTCACGTCCCATAAAAATTGGAATAAATTTAATCAAGAAAGTCACATGTATTCCAATCTGGTAACAATAAAAAGCACATTTCAGCCTGCAAAAAATGCCCTCTCACTCAAGTCCGTAGGTGTTATTACAAAAAAGTTATTGGGCGCAGAAAATAGTGTTAGTACACAAAAGTTGTTGGTCGGAGAAAATGCACCATGGTGCAAATTTCAAAATTGGAAAACATTTGGAATTTTTTTACGGTACCAAAACATAACGGAAACCGTACATGTTTGGTATTGACAGATGTGTATCAACCTGTAGAATACAGATAATACATAATTTTTACTGAAGAATGAACGCCATAAAAACAAAACGCCCACCGACATGGTGCAAATGTTTTTCTTCACATTTTGCCCCACTTAGAATTCTTTTTGCGGTTTCCCAGTATATTCTATGGTAATATGAATAACATCATTAGAAAATACATCTTTTCCTGCAAAATAGAAGCCCTCATATGTCTATGTAGATGAAAAAATAATTACGTCTCTGGGAAGGCGAGGAGGGAGAAACTAACGTGAAAAAAAAAATAGGCCTCGACATTAAGGGGTTAAACGTGCCTGGAGTTGTGACATTCATCATCTGGTTCTGCAGGGCATTGTTTACTATGAAGCGGTTGTCAGTGTGTGATGGAGTCAAAGGAAGTCCACTTCTTTGCCTTTCTGTGACTCTTCCGGTTTCTTTATCTCTGGTGGAGATAAGTGTCTACCCAACCAAATAAATTTTTTGGTGGCTTTCCAAAAATAACATACATGGGATTTTAAGTGATACCGCTAAAAAAAACTACAGCAAACAAACAAGCCCTCATTCAGCTGTGTTAACAGAAACATAAAAAAATGATGGCTCTTGGAAGGTGGAGATGGGAGGGGGGGGGGGGGAATATGAAAGCTGGATCATGAAGGGCTTACAGTATAAAAAGAATGTGTAGCCACAGGTTGGATCAAGTGATTACTCGTCACAGTTTGAGAAGAGCTGTGGATGCGTGATCTACAATTGAAACCAGAAGTTTACATACATTATATATAAAAAGACACATATGCATGTTTATCTCACTATCTGACATGAAATCAGAATTAACCTTACCCGTTCTAGGTCAGTTAGGAATCAAAATTATTTATATTTACCAAATGCCAGAGATTTTTATTTTTTTATTATTAAATGTCAAAAGTTTCTATGCCTTTAAACCATTTGGGACAGCCCATATGATGTCATGTCTTTGGAAGCTTCTGATAGGTTTATAGGCAACATCTGAGTTAGAGACACACCTGTGGTTATATTTTATTGCACACCAGAAACTCTCTGCTTCTGTATGTAACCTCATGGGAAAGTCTAAAGAAATCAGCCAAGATATCAGGAAGAAAATTGTGGACTTGCACAAGTCTGGATCATCCTTGGGTGCAATTTCCAGATACCTGAAAGTGCCTCGTTCATCTGTAGAAAACAATTAAACACAAGTACAAACAAGATGGGAATGTCCAGCCATCATTCCGCTCAAGAAGGAGACGGATTCTGTGTCTCAGAGATAAACGTGCTTTGGTCCAACATGTGCATATCAACCCAAGAACAAAACCAAAATACCTTGTGAAGATGCTGGTGGAAGCTGGTAAGTTTGTGTCATTATCCACAGTGAAACGAGTACTGTATCAACATGGGCTGAAAGACCACTCTGCCAGTAAGAAGCTATTACTCCAAAAGAAACATATAAAAGTCAGATTAATGTTTGCAAATGTACACAGGAACAAAGACATTTCTGGGGACATGTCCTGTGGTCTGACAAAAGTACTGTTTGGCCATAATGACCATTGTTACGTTTGGAGGAAAAAGGGAAAAGCTAGGAAGACTAAGAACACCAATACTTAAAAGGCAGATGTGAACAAGGTGACCTACAAACATGAATCAGTTACACCAGTTCTGTCAGGACCAACTATTGTGAGAGGCTTGTGGAAGGATATCCAAAATGTTTGACCCAAGTCATACAGTTTAAGGGCAAAGCTACCAAATACTAATGAAATGTATGGAAACTTTTGACTTTTCAGAAAGTTAATAAAAAATTCTCTCATTCTGGCATTTGGCAAATATAAATAATTGTGGTTCCTAATTGACCTAAAACAGGTAAGGTTTATTCTGATTTCATCTCTGGGGAAGCGTTTGCACTATTACAGGTGTGTTTTACACTGTTTTATACTATTTGCATGGGGGTTGCATATTTTGGAATTTGATTATTTGGGGATTGCTTGTGATTAAGTTGGTACCTTATACAGCGAACAGAGCGTGATATATATATATATATATAATCAGAGGATTGCAGCAGTAGATTTCCTCCGACGATCTTTGTGCAGCTTGTTCCATGAAACACCTGGCGCTTGTATCTAAAGTAGTAGCTAGTTTTTTATTCTGATTTCATGTCAGATAGTGAGAAAACATGCATATGTGTCTTTATATAGTGTATGGAAACTTCTGGTTTCAGCTGTATATTGGGACAACTCTGCAGTTTTCTGCCTCCATTGCTACAAGTCTCTGTAGGGCCAGCTTATTGATATTTTTGGTAGGGTACATTCCTGTTTCTTAGGGTGCTTTCACACAGTGCGTTTTTGATGCAAAAAATGTAATTAAAACTTTTTTTTTCCTGCAGGTGGAAAGGATTAAAGAAAGAGTGGAAGAAAAGGAGGGAATTCCTCCACAACAGCAGAGGCTCATCTATAGTGGAAAACAAATGTGAGTAGCTTGGCTTCACAATCAGTGTGTTTACATGGTGGCCATTGTATACTATGTTTACTACTGACAGCCACAAAAACTCTTTTCTCTTCCCCATTTGTTTTTTCTTTTTAAATAATGGCCTCATTTATCAAAACCGTCTAACCCGAAGTCTTTGTTGCCGATACGGTAGCAAACAGAGCTCAGCTTTTATTTTGCAGTGCAGTTTAAAAAAAAATGAAAACAAACCTTTGGTAGCTATGGGCTAAGTCACTTTTACAACTAGACCGTTTCGATAAATGAGGCCCAGTGGGCTTAATTTATGAAAGCTGTCTAACATGACTGCTTTTTCAGCGTTGGCACCGAAAAAGCCTTGTTTCCTCATTGAAAATGCCGCGCCTGCCAGCATAGAATTTCAATGAGGATACGACCCAACAAGGATTTCTGTCTTGGGCACTTTATTATTATCCGTACATAACACGGATGAAATAATTGCCATGTCAATTCTTTATACACACGGCCATTACGCGCCAATAATACACGTATAAAGTCGGCGTAGTCTGAACGACACCGCTGATTTTACCTAGGGCACCGCAGTTGGTTTGAATGCTGATTTTAGGTGTGGAAGCAGTGCCCTGATCAGCGCTTTTTTGTTGTTGTGTTTTTTTAAAAATTTGTGACAGCAACATTATCTATGAAAAAATATCTGAATAACCCTTTTAACCAGTCTCTGACCGGGTCATTTACCCTCCCTCCTAACCAGATGCATTTTCTTTAGTGCACACAGGGTTGAATGCTCTAGCACTTTCTCGGTTATTTTACACATTTTTTTCACCTTTCTTCCGTTTTGCCACGATGTAATGTTGACGCCGGATCCTCCAAAATGGGTATTTAATCACTTTTCTAAATATAGGTCATTAAAAAAAGTGAAGCCTCTGAGATCTACAGCCTGACTAAGATGTTCTTAGTTTCCTGACAGTTTACATTAGACGAGACCAGGACACTGACAGGAGCTGATCTGGCCGCGCTTGCGTGTTTGCACTTATCTGATGACAGGGAACAAGAAGGAGCTTGCAAGGGGCTGGGGAGAAAGTGCAGTGTATGAGTCTGTCTGCTGTATAGAGAATCCACTGTTGTAATGTTATTTGAGTAAACTTTAGAGACGCTCCCTGCTTCCTCACTCTCTGCTCACCCCCCTCCATCTCATCCCCCCAGCCCTTCATGACTCAGCATGCTTTGTTTATATTCCTCCCAGAGCAGATAAGAGGTAAGGAACTCACTTTGTGGCAAAACCCCTTTAATATCAGAAAAAGACCCGTGGCGTGTAATTTTTAAAATGCATGTGTTTTTTGTTTTTTTTTTTTCTTTTCCTGATCAACCCAAGAGGAAATACATCTGCTACCCAAAGCCACTGCAGAGCTGATAAGGCCCAGGAGTTCATGCGGTTACCAAGCCCCAGCAGTCACCTGACCGCCAGAAAGCTAGGAGGCTTCCTGCCTGTCTATGCATTGTTAATTGAGTTCTGTGTACACAACAATCACGAAGGTAGGGACAGTAATAAATAATCCCTGCCTTGTTAGGCCTGGTTCACACGGCTTATCAAGCCGTAATTGCGGGACGGATTTCGCCCACAATTACAGCTTGAGTAAGGGGCGGGGGCGCAGCTCCCCGGCCCCATAGACATTCATTATTCACGGCGCGTACACGCCGTAAATAATTGACATGTCACTTTCTCCCCGCCCAGCGTATTCGCCGAGCGGGGAGGAGAGACGGAATCCATAGTTCTCTATGAGAACTGTGGATTACTGTAATGGCTTGGACGGATTCCAGCCGTATTGCAGCTCAGTACGTTGCGCAATACGGCTGCAATCCGTGCCCAAAATAAACCGTGTGAACGGCCCTTTAATGGAGAGCTCAGCTAACGCTGATAGCCAGCTCTCCACTTGCGCAGCTGCACAGTCATTACATTGTTTCAGTTCATCAAGATTTCTGGGATACCTTATGTGCACAGCAATCTTGGTAGGATTAAAGTCAGGACTCTGAATTTGCCATTACAAAACAAAAATCTTTTTTCCCAACCATTTTTTAGTTGATTTACTTGGGTGCTTTGTGACTTCTGCATGAAGTCCTGGACCGCTGCTCCCTCCTCCTTCCCCCCCAATAATGGCATTCTTGGCTTGTGCTAAAAGGCTTACCTTTTGTCCGTCTCGGATACGTCTGAGGTGATCCAGCTGAAAAAATATTCCATAGACTGACATTGGAACTCCTAGTCCTAACCATAGTAGATATGCTATGGCATGACCTGGAAGGGCTGTAATGAACAGCAGCATGTTTGCAGGGAGGAATGGTCTGACATTCCTCCACAGTCATGTGCAGATCTTATTCACAGCTATTGCAGAGGATATGATTGCTGCTAAAGGAGAATCTACTGGTTTAATTAAAGGGTTTTTTTTCACTACAAAGATTTAGCTTTCAATGTGTAGGGACAGGTAATTGAAGACTTTTTGCAAATACATTAGTCTTTTGATTTTTACCTTGGTGAAATCATAGAGAGAGCTCATTTATCTGCTCTGAGTGCACATTGGTGATGTCACCAAGGATGGAGCTCACTGCTGTCTCATTATCTATAACAAGATTAGCTTTTGTTTACAGATATGCAGTTGTTTTCACTTCTCAGAGCGCTGGCGTCAGAGTCGGTATAAAATGGACCGACTCCAAAAATATGTAATAAATTAGTACATTTCTCTGCAGTGCCAAGAGCAAGAGGAATTGGGTCTTGTCAGTGCTACTGCTCCCATATCTTCAGCCTCATCAGATTAGGAGTTTAAGTATGAAAAGTATTTGGATGACACGGAGCAGGCAAAGCGTTGCCGCAGGAGAAAAGATTCCGCTCCCATAGCAAACGGCTTAACCAGATTTCAGCAACATGTTTCACTTGCTCTCAATGAAGTAGAAGAGTGCAACTGTTCATTAGAACTGACAATGCATGACACAATTCCTTTATACTCTGAAATTGTTAGAGACAGGCCCGGACTGCCCTTAGGGCAAACCCGGCATTTGCCTGACGGGCCGCTGGGGTCCGGGCCGCAGGGCCGGCTCGGAGCGCCCGCCAAGGGGGGCCTGTGTTTCCCCCCCGGAGGGCACCGAGTGCCGGCGCACGCACAGGGGCCGCAATGGTTGCATATGCGACCGGATCCCTGTGCTAGGGGGCCGACAAGCCCCCCTCGCCACACGGCCGGGTCACCGACCCGGCCATGCAGCCATCACGGCCGCCGCCTGCACCGCGCGGTGCAAGCAGCATCCGTGGCTGAACAGCTGGAATCTACTGATCCCGTTTGTTCAGCTCCCAGGAGGCCGCGGGGCAGGTGCGCGATGTGATGACGTCATCGCGCACCTGCTCCGCGGCCCCCCACTCGGGTGAGAGCGGCCTCCCGGGAAGACAGAAGAGGAGAGGAGGGAAACCAGGTGAGTAAGAGTTTTATTGTTTTTTAAACTACTTACTGCCTCTGCCTACCCTATATACTGCCCCTGACTACCCTATATACTGCCCCTGCCTGCCTCTAAGTAACTCTGCCTGGCTATATACTGCCCCTGCCTGCCTGGCTATATACTGCCCCTGTCTACCCTATAAGTGGCCCTGCCTGGCTACATACTGGCCCTGACTGCTAATTACTGCCCCTGGCCCTACCTGGCTAGTTACCGGGGGCCGCCCCAGCTACCTGGCTAGGTACCGGGGGCCGCCCCAGCTACCTGGCGAGGTACCGGGGGCCGCCCCGGCTACCTGGCAAGTTACCGGGGGCCGCCCCAGCTACCTGGCTAATTACCGGAGGCCGCCCAGCTACCTGGCTAGTTACCGGGGGCCGCCCCAGCTACCTGGCTAGTTACCGGGGGCCGCCCCAGCTACCTGGCTAGTTACCGGGGGCCGCCCCCGCTACCTGGCTAGTTACCGGGGGCCGCCCCAGCTACCTGGCTAGTTACCGGGGGCCGCCCCAGTACCTGGTAGTTACGGGGGCCGCCCCAGCTACCTGGCTAGTTCCGGGGGCCGCCCAGCTACTGGTAGTTACCGGGGGCCGCCCCAGCTACCTGGCTAGTTACCGGGGGCCGCCCCAGCTACCTGGCTAGTTACCGGGGGCCGCCCCAGCTACCTGGCTAGTTACCGGGGGCCGCCCCAGCTACCTGGCTAGTTACCGGGGGCCGCCCCAGCTACCTGGCTAGTTACCGGGGGCCGCCCCAGCTACCGATCAAATTAATGGAGGAAGGCTCTGTTTACCTAACTAATGGGGGTCTACCTATTTACATGCCACTTATCTGACATTTTTTAATTTCTAATTATTCGGGGCTAACATACGCTATTTGGGGGATTGATATGAAAGGGCTGGAAAAGAGAGGCGTCTAAGATGTATTTGTGGTAAATTCTACAGAGACGAGTAGTGACTGGGAGAAGAAGACATTGCATGCTGTACCGGACAGAGAAAAAATGGAAGGGAACGACTCATCAGGGAAGACATCATGGAGGTTTGGGCCAGATGGAAAAGAAAAGATGAAGAGAATAACTCCCATCAGAGATTACGTCTCCTGTGAGTCCCTGCCGTCAGGGGACATTTTACTTCTGTGTTGAATCAGTGTTGTATTCATGTGATGGTGACCTGACTACTGGGGATCTGATTGGTGGGGTTGTAGGTTATGTTGGTGCTTATGTAGTGTCAGTGTGGGCTTGTCCCTGATTGTAAAACAAGTGCACACCTGACTCTGTGACGAGAGGTTTCTCTGCACCACTTTTTTTTTTTTTTTTTTTGCTTGTGTGTAGGGGGCTTTTTTGGTGTATTTGTGATGCTGTTTTTTTGTGCAGAAATGTACAGCATTAACAGCTCTGCCTTTCTGCACAAAACCGCACCAAAAACGCTCTGTGTGAAGGCAACTTTATAGTGTAGTTTATTTTAGAAAGTAGCCATGTGCGAGAACAAGGGACATTTTGTAAGCGGATATTGTATGTGGGCTGGTGGGGGCTTAGTGCCAGGACTGATTTTTATTCCCAGTCCGGCCCTGGTTAGAGATGTTGCCCATGTGGTCACCGCCTCGCCCCCAACCTAAGATAGTGTAGAGAGGATGTTCTCTATCCTGGAAATATTGAGATCACATGTGTGGTCATCTGTGAAGGATCTGATGGAGGCGATACTATTTCTCGGAACAAATTCATAGACTGCCTCAACAAATGTTATTTGTTAAATTTAAAGTGGTATTCACATCACATTGGTTAGTTTCAAACATGTAGGTTACTGGCCATGGCTGGAGCTTGTTTGTCATTCTTACTGACAACCTTAACCGTTTAGGGCTCTGTTGCCTTGTTCTCTGCTGTTAGAACCCCTCCATCACCAATGTCCCTCTAAGAGGCTGGCTTAGGAATTGCAGAGCTAAAATGTCAGTCACAGCTATAGAACTGCCCACAACCTAAACAGGAAGTGGGAGCATGAAGCTGGCTGGAAAACCTTTTTAAGGGTCCATTTATCTTTCTCCCTTGATGTTTACTCAGTGTGCCCTATAAGGCTATGTTCACACGGCTAATTGCAGGGCGTACAGTACGCCTCGCGTACTCCCGCGATGCGAGGGGGCGGCAACCCGAAGGCCCCATAGACTGTCATTACTCGTGGCGTGTAAGCGCGGTGAATAAATGACATGTCAATTATCTCCCCGCGCCTACAATACGATCGTATTGTACGCCCGGGGAGAGGAGGCGTAATCCATAGTTCTTTATGAGAACTGTGGATTACTGTAATGATTGGGTCCCAAAATAAGCCGTGTGAACATAGCCTAAGAGACATGAACAGCTGATCCTATCCCTCTTCCCTTTGTCTGTAGTGTTGTATGTCTGTATGTCCTAGATTTTTCATATGTCTTGATCTCTGAAATTCAATTTGTTGATTTGCGATTTGAACATCCGCATATAATGCCTTAATGTTTAAAAAGTTTTCGAGATTTTATACACTCCACAGTTGCGCCTTAATCACTATATGCTACTCTACTCGGCGGCACTTGACAAGCATGTATATTGTAAATCTCCTTCTGCATGTATTTCTATGTAATACTATTACTATTTTATATTGAAAACTTAATAAAAATTTTCAATAAAAAAAGAAAAAAGAATTATTAACCAGGGGAATTATTAAACATGTTGCAGGATCGCAACAGTTTATAGTAGAAAGTTGTAAAATATTTATGTAAAAGAATAAGAAAAAGCCTCATCTGTGTGTAAGGGAATGTCTACACTGCATAGCACTACGATAGGATTTTTGGCGCTTTAGGATTTTAAAAGTGCCAAAAATACAATTGTTCGTGCAGCCTCATAGACTACAATAGAGAAAAATGGCCCGTAGTCTCCACAGGTTGTCTTTTCTACGATCATCTTTCGGCGCGTATTATACAACATGTTGTATAATATGCCGCCGCTTTTAGTTTTTTCGTCATCTTCCCATACAATGTCTACAGCGCAGGTTTTTGGTCAGATTTTCGTAAGATTAAGTATTTAGAATCCGTTTTAGTAGTTAGACTAGCACGGATGTTTTACGATTTGGTCTTGAAATCCACCAGATTCCAGCAGATTTTAAAATGTCACATATTCCCCCAGATTGCCGTTGGATTCCCATATATTCAATGCATGGGGCCGACAGCAATTCTGAAAACTGACCATGGTTCTTAACGCAAATCTGCGCCAAAAATCACGCTCCAGCAATGTTAAAATGGTGGCGGATTTTGGACACCGTTTTAACATATGCTGTGTAGATGTACAGTAGCTTAAGAGTGAATAACAAGAACACTGAGGGGAGGAGGGTAGAGAGTAATTAAAGTGATTTGCTAACAGTTACTGTCTCTTGTGAGGATGTTGAATGTAAAAAATGGAGAAAGTGAATTACGGCTGGGTTCACATGCCATTTTTTTTTATGTGCAATTTGATGCATAAAATGCACCAAAATTGGCTGTGGTGCAAGATTTTATGTATATTGACTTGGGAGAAGAAAAAAAAGGTAATGCTTTAAAAGCTTGCATTGGAGGAATTGCTCTACTCTACTCTATATGTTGTAAAAGACCTTACTTTAGCTTCGTTTTCTGTTTAATAGGAATGATGAGAAGACTGCTTCAGACTATAAGATCCAAGGAGGTTCAGTGCTACATTTGGTCCTTGCACTTAGAGGGGGCTGCTGAAGGCTCATTAAGCCCCCTTTGCACTCCGTTCTCATTTTCAGCTCTCGAGGTACCGCATCCCAGGGTTCCAGCCGTGTAGGATTATCATCTCCTAAACCTTTGCCAGCTCGTTTTGTATGATGATGACATTGTGTTACATTATGTTCTTTTTGTTTGCCCTGAAATAAATGCTCCTCCACCCGTTCTGCCTGTCAGTTGTTTTTAAGGGAAGGCTATTACTGATGGCAAGGTGATAATATACAGTAAACCCGCTTACATATTAGTAGATGAAGTGTTTGTCTTAAACATGTATTAGTTATTTTAATGTTTATAGCTACAGGTTTCTAATATTAAATGGGTATTTCCATCTTAAACACTTATTACCTATCCACAGTAATTGTCATAAATGCTTGATGGATGTGAAATCCTGTTCTCCCAATAGATAAATTCAAGAGATGCATTTTTTGCATAGTTCCCCAACCTATGGTGAACAACTCCCAGCATTCCCTGACCGCTTGTGGCTAAATTTTGAATTCTTTTTAAATAGAATGTATCACCAATATTCCTTTATCTACTAATTAAAACCGGAGAGTGACACACAATCTTTTCTTCTCAGTGGTTTTTATTTTCTGATTATTTTCTTATTTTATCTGTATATGATTGTGGGGAGAGGGGCATCTTGACTAATTTGCTTTTAACAGCATTTATAGAAATTCTTTACAGTAGCTACATGGACATAGGAGGCTGTGAACAGAAGCTGACTTTGAGAGACTATGAAAGGGGAATATCTCTGCTTGGGAGAGAGATTCCCCTTTCTGAGCCACTCATTGCCTCCCAGCCAGCATTGATGAGGATGAAAACCCTGAAACAGCTGTATGCAGATGAACAATACTGGCTTGGCTAATATCCATTTTGCTTTCTAAAGACTCAGTGAGTCGAAAGCAAATTGAAGATTACATCCAATTGTAGGCGCTCAAGTTTCTCTGCTCCTTTTCCATAATGCTTTGTGATTTAAGAGACTGAGAGAGTGTTGTAGGCATACTCTGTGACCTGGGAAGAAGATATAGTGCAGGGAGGGTGAGGGTTTCTTTACTTTCACCAATTGTGAATGGTGGAACCTGTTTTCTTCTATACATGGATGTTGCATTACTTGCTAAAATTGTTTTTGATTGAAGTGATCTCAACAGAACGTTTCAGACTTGCCCCTGTGGCTAGAATGAAAACTGCATGCTGCCGTGTAAACATACCCTAATTACAGTTGTTTTGTGGAGTGGAGGCTTCAGAGGTTTGTTACAGAATAATAATTAATAATGAACAAACGGCATCATGAAAACCAAGGAACTCATGGACAGTTCAGGGATAAAGTTGTGGCAAAGTGTATTGCATGGTAAGCGTTAAAAAAATAAATAGCCCAAGCTTTGAACATCTCATGGAGCACTATTTCAATCCATCATCCGTAAAGGAAAGGAGTATGCCTGAACTGCTAACCTACCAAGACATTTCTGTCCACCTAAACTGACAGCCCAGACAAGGAGATATTTAATTAGAGAGGTAGCCAAGAGGCCCAGGGTCACTTTGGAGGAGCTGTGTAGATCCACAGCTCAGATGGTAGCATTTATCAACAGTTTGATAGTCGTGTATTCCACAAATCTGGCCTTTATGGAGAGTGGCAAGAAAAAAGCCCTTTTTGAAAGCAAGCCATAAATCCGGTTTGTAGTTTATAAAAACCTATGTAGGAGAGACGGCAAGCATGTGGGAGAAGGTGCTTTGGTCAGATGAGACGAAAATTGAAGTTTTTGGCTTAAATGCCAAACGCTATGTGTGGAGGAAAGTCAACACTGCGCATCACCCTGAACACACCATCTTCATTGTTAAGCATGGTGGTGGCAGAGTTGATGGGAAGATGGGTTGAGCGAAATATATGGCAATCCTGGAGGAAAACCTGTTGGGGCTCGTTCACACGACTGACTCTAAGGAGGATTTCAACACGGAACTGTCCCATGTCCGAATCGTAGGCAAAAAACACTTCAGTTGAGAAGAATTCTCAGCAGAAATCCAAGGTAACCATGTCGGACATTTCAGTCCGATGTGTGAACAGAGGCTGAAAAAGACTTGAGACTGGGGCTAGGTTCACCTTCGAGCAGGACCATGACACTAAACATACAGTCCCATTGACAGTCCATCGCCGGATTTGAAAATTGCTGTTCACCAACTGATCTGACTGAGCTAGAGCTATTTTGCAAATATTCCAGCCTCTAGATGTGCAAAGCTGGTAGAGACATCCCCTAAAAGACCTGCAGCTGTCATTGCAGCTAAAGGTGGTCCTGCAAAGTATTGATTTAGAGGGGTTGAATACATATGCACGCCACACTTCTCAGTTTTTTAATGTGCAAAAGTTGTGAAAAACGCACATCATTTTCTTCCCACTTCACAAATACTTGCTGCTTTGATGCTCTATCACATAAAATAACAATAAAATTCATTTGTTTGTGGCTGTAACATTTAAAAATAACGAAGAGTTCAAGGGATAGGAATACTTTTGCAATGCACATTTGAGGCCAACTTTTAGATGGAGAGGAAAAAAAGGTAAAACTTTAGATTTTGTATTTACTTTTTTTATTTGCTTTTATGCCTGATGTAACAGACCGTGTGTGACCATACCCTTTATCCCTGTGCAAATAATGTTGCTACTGAATGTGCATAGCAGAGGTTATATTATTGACTTTGCAGAGCATCTCCCAAATGGAGTTTGTTCAAAAATATCTTTCTTCTGCGACTTTGTTTTTTTAGTTTAGAACTGATCCTATAGTTTGCTATGTTGTCAATTTTGCCACCACAAAGGTGTACAAGGTTTCCAGCGGCATAGGCAAAAAAACCTGTCTGAATACAACTGTTGTGTGAACGAGCCCTAATGAACAGAATAGTCTGCTCTACAGAAATATTGAGGATAACTTGTTCAGGAAGGAGACGGCAGTGCTACTGTATCTATTTAAAGGTCAACTGCATGTATATATTGGTGCCATATATTAACATTGAGATAGGAGAAAATCTGGCCTTGTTTCTCTTATCAACTAATCAGATATCACAAGGCATTATGGGAAAGGGGCTGAGAAGCCCACAGCGCCTTCTGTTGGTTGTAACAAAACCTCAATTTGCTTTTGACCCACCGAGTCTTGAGAAAGCAAAAAGGATTTTTTAGCCAAGCCAGTATCTCTCATCTACAGACAACGCTGTTTCGGGATTTTTGTCCCTCTTCAGTGCAGAGTAGAGAAGATACTGGCTGGCTGTGTGGGAGGCATCGGGTAGCTCAGGAAGGGAAGATCTCTCCTTAATGAGAGCACCGAACGAACGGCTTGTAGAGTTTTTGTTTTGCCTTTTCGCCCTCTACTTAGCATCTACATATCACATATGGCCAACAGAGGCGCTGTGGCTTCTCAGCCCTTTCCCATAATGCCTTGTGATATGTAGATGCTAAGTAGAGGGCGAAAAGGCAAAACAAAAACTCTACAAGCCGTTCGGTGCTCTCCTTAAGGAGAGATCTTCCCTTCCTCAACTAATCAGAGTTAGGGCATGTTCACACGGATGATTCTGGGATGGATTTCAGCCGTATTGCGCCCCAATACGGCTGAAATCCGTCCCAGTCATTACGGTAATCCACAGTTCTCATAGAGAACTATGGATTCCATCTCCTCTCCCCGCTCGGCGGATCGAAAGTGACACGCACATGTCTATGGGGCCGTCCCGCAATTACGGCGTGAATAAGCCGTGTGAACTTGGCCTTAGACTTTTATCTTATACAAAATTTGCAAAACAAACGGGAATTGGAAAAGAGGGATTTGAGTGACTACATAACAATACTGCTTAATTTGCTACTCAGATCACTCTCTGATTAATACTTAAAGGGGTTGTCTCACTACATTGATTCTTCTTACCCCAGTCCTATTTTCTTGTTTTCAATTTGAATTCAGGGGCGTGTTTACTGGCTTCCACTAGGCTGCAGTAGAAGCCAGGTCTGTAGCTATAGCAACCCCTGCTGGCAGCCTATCAGGATAGATCAAACAGGTCTGTAGCTATAGCGACCTGAGGAGCTGATGTTGCCCATACAAGAGGGGATATAGGAATAGGTAGGACACTGTTAATGGACATATATTTAATAGACATATATTGCAAAGTGACTTGTTTTTGCAAGATCTTTAACATAAAAAGCAATTCTTGTAGTGAGACAATCCCTTTACCTTTTAATTACTATAACTATAATCAACAAAATAAAGTGCTATTAAAATTGCATCACCAGATCCTCACCAAGATTTGATCCAACAATGATTTCTACCTCATCTCTGCTAGTGTGTGTCTATATATTTCAGGCTCAGAAATTCGGGGTTAATGAACTCCCTTACTAAAGTCACAGAGCAACCTCCTTGTTACTAGAACCTAGGTATAGAAATGGTAATTCAAGCCTCTCAAACAATCTATCTCCAATTCCTAGAAATCAGGGGATACATTAAAGGGGTTGTCTCACTACATTGATTCATCTTACCTCTGTTTTGTTTTCTTGGTTCCACTTTGAATTCAGGGACATTTACTGGCTTCTACTAGGCTGCAGCAGAAGCCAGGTCTGTAGCTATAGCAACTAGCGCTGGCAGCCTATCAGGATGGATCAAACAGGTCTGTAGCTATGGCAAACTGAGGAGCTGATGCAGCCCATACAAGATGGGATATCTAGGAATAGGTAGGACACTGTTAATGGACACATATTGCAAAGTGACTTGTTTTTGCAAGATCTTTGGGGTGCTTTGACACGGTGCGTTTTTTTTTTCAGGAAGGGCCAGCAATTAATGATATACATTGTTTCACAAAAAAACACATCAAAAACGCACCGTGTGAAAGCACCCTTAACATAAAAAACAATCCTTGTAGTGAGACAACTCCTTTAACTCCCTCAATATATTATCAATAATAACTGGCAGTAACTTGGGCTTCAAAAGGGAAACAGACATTTCCCAGAGAGGGAGTTCACTGTGATTTTAGTAAGGGAGTTTATTAACCCCAGATTTTTATCTCAGATGTATAGACACACACTGACAGAGATGAGAGATATGATGGTTGGATCTCTAGACAATGGCTTTGAGATTAAATCTTGGTGAGGATCTGGTGATGCCATATTAATAGCACTTTATTTTGTTGATTATAGTTACAGTAATGAAAGTTAAGTATTAATCATAGAGAGTGATCTGAGTGTAAGATTTCCTTTGGCAAATAAAGTAGCACTGGCTTTTATCTTTTCACAGTAATTTAACTCCTTAAAGAGAACTGGTCACATAGTTTATGCCCCCCTGCCTGAGGACAGAACAAGCTAGTGGCAGACCTGCTGTTTCCAGCGCTGTGTCCCTTATCCTGTAAGATGCTGGAGTTTTCGTGTATTTAATGCTCAAATCTGCAGTTTTCAGCCAGAAGAGTCATTCGGAGTCCTTCAGAGTGTCAGTTTTTTTTCAAACCTGGCCAATCGGAGGCTAGCCCCGCCCACCTCAACTGACAAACCTACACCCCCTCCCTTGCTGTTTAACCCCTTAGACGCGCAAAGATGGTTGGGCCGTGCACTGTTCCCTTATGCGATCGGGAAAATAAGGGGCGAAAGTCGCTGTGAAACCGATCACTGAAAAAGGCAGCGGGAAAAGCCTTAAGATGGCTTCCTTGTTTCGATTTTCCCCATTTTGGGCCCCCCAGCGGGAAAAAGGGGGGAAAACCGCCACCCTTTGTACACCCCTAATGCATTGTATATACAATGCATTAGGGGTAGAAATGATTGCCTCCCCTAGTGGTGAAGCGCCCCGGGGGACTCAAAGTTGAAGTAAAAAAAAAAGTTTTAAAGTTAAAAAAAATTTATTAAAATTTTCAAACCACCCCTTTTAAACCAAATAAAAAAAAAAATAAAAAAAAAGTTTAAAAAATTTTGGGTATCCCCCGGGTTTTCCAAAAAAAGTCAGATCATTAAACTATAACAAAATTTTAAATCCCATAGACTGAAAAGTTAGAAAAAAAAAATTCCAAACGTAAAAACTGGGTTTTTTGGTTTCTTTTCCCCCTCCTAAAAAAATTTGGGAAATTTAAAAGTGATCAAAAGGGGTTGAAATGTTTTTCCAAACTGGTAGCAATTAAAATTTAAAATTCCCCCTGAAAAAATACCCCCAAAGTTTTGGTGGTTTTTAGTAAAAAAAAAGTTTTTGGTCGCCCCCAAAATGGCGGGGGGCCCAAAAATAGAAAAAATAAAAATTTTTTAAAAATTTTTTTTAAAAAAGTACCAAAACTTTAATGGAAATTCCTACAGGGTTGGTTTTGGGGGGGGTGCCATAAACCCTGTAGAATTCAGATAACAATCTTTTTGTACCGAAGAATGAATCCGAAAAAAAAAAAACCCCCACAAACTTTCGCCCCAATACTTTTTAAAAAAAAAAAAAAATTTTTTGGTTTAGGGGGCAAAGGGGGAAAAAAATTTAGAGCCATTTTATTAGACCTTTTGTCAGGTTTGGGTTAAAAAAACCCAAAATAAAAACCATCTCTTATTTTTGAAAGCCCCTGCCAAAATTTTCGGGTTTTTTCAGCTCCCTAAAAAGGGGAGTTTAAATTTAGAAAAATTTTCCCCAACAGGTGTTTGACCCCTGAATCCCCCAATAAATTTGGGGGGAACAATTTAAAATTGGGTTTTAAACAGTCCTCCTCATCTTGTTTTTTAAAATTTTTGACACCATATCCAAGACAACCCCTTAAAATTGGGTTTAACAGTGCTTAAACCATTGCGAGGCTCATAGATAGAAGTGGCCACTGAGCTTAGTCGCAATGTTATTAGCGGGTTGCAACAGAGACTGGAAGTCACAGAAAGGCAAAGAAGTGGACGTCATTTGGCTCCATCACAAACTATGGGCTGCTTTTATTGTAAACAATGCCGGGGGAAAAGGAAAGATGAATTTCCTCAACAAATCCCGGCATGGGTTTTAAAGGGGTTTGAGAGGCTCAAGTGTCATGTTTAGGGCCAAAAAAGTAACCCTTTACATCATTTTTGGTCGCCGCTGAAAAACTGGCCCGGGTACCTGACCTGGCTTTATGCATACGCTTTTCCTTGGGCAGCCAAATTTTGCTTTTGTGAAATTTATTTTTTATCAAAGAGGAGCACTGGGTTTCCCCCCCTTTCCCCGGGAGATCTCCCCGGCCCAAGCCCAAAGGCCCACCCAATGCCCGTGGAAGGTGGGGGTGTTTAGGGCATTACCATGCAGGCCTCGCTGTTTGATTACAATGAGGTCCATCATTTTACAAACAAGCTCTACATTCTGTAATATTTTACTGTGTCTTATACAAAATCTGCGATGGAGGCTTTAAAAAGGGAACCCCTAAAAAAGATGGGGAAAGAGCCCAAAATTTATTAAAAAAATTTTTTTCTTTAAATTTAAAAAAGAGGAAAATTTAGGGGTAGAGAAGATTTAGGGGAATTTGGGTCAAAAATAGGGACTTTCCCTCCCTAAGAGGGACACTTGGGAGGTCTGCATATACACAGTCAAATAAAAAAATTTCTGACCACTTCCAAAATTTTACTTTTGCAGCAAGGCACATGGGAAAGAAGATACGTAAGGTGGGTTTGGGTTGGGAGGTATATAAGGGGGGTAAGATATTTTTTTTGTTTATTGGGGAAAAAGGGGGACTTTTTCAGAGTTGCAAAAAAGGAAAATTATTGGCCCTTTCCGGCCCAAGGGGCGTATTTTTGGAAAAATGTAGTTTATGAATTTAAATTTTTGTGAGTATGGGAAAAGTGTACAAGAGTAAAATAATTGGGGCCTTTGTTTTTTAAGTGAGGTTTGAAACAGCAGAGCACAAACGCGCCATGATGTGAGCGGGAACAAAGGGAAAAAAAAGGTGCGGAAAGGAAAAAATGGAAAGCCCTACAGCGGAGCGCTAAACCCCACAAAGAAAAAATTGACTTCCCGGTACGTGTCAAAACCCGAGCTCAGTGAAAACTTTCGGTTTTTTGAGGCTTCAAAACAGACCCCCGGCACTGGGATTTTTTTAAAAGAAAATTTCATTGCTAGAGAAGACTTTCATTTTCACAGCAGGATAGTAACTTGAGCTCCGCTGATTGGCCGAGGGTTGTCTCCTCCGGTCAGTCATATGTTCTGCTTCAGCAAATTGATGGAATTTGGAATGTCAGGCAAAAAAAATAATAAATCAGAACACAAACAACCTGCAACCATTGCAGGAAGAACACAATCTGGTAATGGCAGCGTTATGGTCTGGGGAATGTTTTCATGGCATTTTCTCATCCATGTGGAAGACACTCCTAATCAATTTGGACATGAATTCATCCTTGCATATCAAATACACCCAAACATGCTGGTTGTCTGCCCTGGGATAGATCAGATCTTCTAGCAATGTAATATGACATGTGACACAGCTTTGGTTGGAAGACCATGCCCAAGACTTCCAAGAACTACCCTGGGACCCTAAGGGTATGTTCACACGGTTTATTTTGGGGCTCATTTCGCCACGTATTTAGAGTGTACTGCGCTCTAATACGAGCGAAATGCGCCCCAATCATTACGGTAATCAACAGTTCTCATAGAGAACTATGGATTACGCCTCCTCTCCCCGGGTATACAATACGATCGTATTGTATGCACGGGGAGATAATTGACATGTCGTTTATTCGAGGCGCTTTTGTGCCGTGAGTAATTCATGTCTATGGGGCCGGCAGGTTGCCGGCCCCCCCGATGCCACGGGAGTATGTGCCTATCAGCGCGACTCCCGAAGACCTGGTTTAATGCCGTGTGAACATACCCTCATTCCTCAGACTTGAACCTGATTGAGTATCTGTGGGACAACCTCGATCATCGTGATCACTCTATGGACTTCCAGCGGCTGTGGGATGCAGCCACCATGGCTCCAGATACCTGTAACAACCTACCCGGACCTTACTGATGTTACCTAAACCTTCTTGGCGCCAATGTGGTCTATAAATGGGCCCCAGCTATGATATATAATACTGGTATATTATTATGTGAACCCCTAAACATCTTTGGCCCCAATGTAAAGTCTATAAATGAGCCCCACCTACCAGTTATAATACTGGTATCTTATTATGTGGCACTGTAAAGTTTTAGGACCTCAATGTAAAGTCTATAACTGGGCTCCACCTACCATTTATAATACTTGTATCTTATTATGTTGCCCCCTAAACCTCCTGGGCCCCGCAGCGACCTCATCCCCTGTAGCTCAGCCCCTGCAGGTCCTTATTGAATGGCTCTCGCCCTTTTAGCTGCTCTCTTTGCAGCACGGGCGGTTACGCTGGATACCGGTTGGTGGTCATAATAATCTGACTCGGCCGTGTATATGTGCAGTATCCCTCTCTGAGTCGTCCCTGCATTGTCCCGCCCGATGCCACAGCGTCTGTGGCCATTAAATGCGATACCCTGTATAAGGAATGCCTCCCCAACCATCCTAGAGTACACTGCAGCCCTGCCAGCAGCGCACCTCAGAGGTGAGTGACGCCGAGGCCCCGCCCACCGCTACCTCACAGCTGCTGACGTGTTCGGAGCGTCCTCCGCAATGCCTGAAGGACCCCTGGGCCATGACACTGTGCGCCGGTTAGAATAAGGGGCGCGGAGTGCGCTCTCCATAGCGAACAGTAGAATATTTCCAACACTAGATTTAGGGACATTCGGAAGATGCGAGATTGTCACAGCGCCGGATCAGGCAGGATGAGGACAGCCATGTGACGTCATGAGGGTGAAGGCCCCCGGGATCTGTCAGAGTATCCTGGAGCCCGAGTGCAGGTAAGAAGTGGGCAGCGGGCTGGCGGGCTTGGCATAGGGGTGCGGGCTGCTCTGCTCCTGGCATGGTGCCCGATAGCTTCCCGGCCAACAGGGGTGGCAGTCTATATCTGTTAGCCCCCGTGAGCAGGAAGTGAGCCCTCTATCACCATAGTGGGTCTACAGATAGGAGTCAGGGAGGGAGCAGGGGCAACAGCCAAGTGTGCTGCCAGGAGCTGTGACAGGACAAGGAGGTAGCCAAGCCATCAGTTCTTATTGCTCACCTGTTGGTCCCTATGGCAGCTCTGATTGCCCGGCTACTGCGGAGTGGTCTGACTGGTTCCTAGGTCAACACCAGCAGCCGCCCCATGAGAAGGTGATGGTGCTCAGGCATCGGCAGAAGCCGGAGATCGGATCTTGTTCTATTGGGGCCCAGTCTGGTGAATCAGGGGAAGGGTCGTACTTCGAACTCTTGGTCTTATTCCTGGAACCAATGTCGGACATTTCTAGCTGCGTCGCATTGTTTTGCCAGAAGATCCCATCCGAGAAGACAATCCGCTTGTATGGGTGTATGTGACCTGCAGGGATGGATTTATACTCCAGTCAGTACCCAGAGAAAGCCAAAAAGGCCAGAACGCTGCCACCACCAGCTTGTGTTCTTCCAGCAATGGTTGCAGGGTGTTTGTTCTCTGATGTTTCTCGCCTGATACACCAATTTCCATCTATTCATGACTCATTAATGAAGGCAAACCTTTGCCAATCAGTGCAGGTCCAATTCTGATACTGCTGTAAATATTGACGTTTTTTTGCCAATACGGCAGGCTGGGCAGTGAATAGTAATCAGGCAGATAAGGAACAGGGGAAGTGACAGGGGTAGCTAGTACGCATGCCCTGAATCACTGCTCTGCGCTGAGAGCAGGAAGAGAGTGGACCAGGGCTGTGGAGTCGGGAGTCGTGGATTCGGAGTCAGTGCCTCTTTTGCAGGAGTCGGAGTCGTCAAAAAAATGGGGGACTCCTTAAAAATATATAATAAGTTGGTCCAGTTGTTGATGCAAAGAGCAAGAGAATTGGGTGCGGCCAGTGCTGCTGCTCCCATATCTTCAGCCTTATCACAGAGAGTGTAATTTTATGACATGGAGCAGGCACAGCGCTGCCCCAGGAAAAGATTCTGCTCCAGGGCCCAAAAGGGTTTCAGCAAATTTTTCACCTTGCTTTCAAGAAGAAGAAGTTTAACCATTCATCAGACCGACTTGTGGCTGAGCAATTCCTTTATACCCTGACATTGTTAGGGATTTGCCCTGTGGTCACCGCTTTGCCCCCAACCCCAAATTGGTAGAGAGGCCGTTCTCTAGCCTGGAAATAATGAGATCAAAATGTGAGGTCATGGGGTGCAGGATCTGATGGAGGCAATACTTTTTTCTCAGAACAAATTCAGAGACTCCACAAATGTTCCTGCAGTTTTTTTGCATATTTACAATTTTTTTGTGTTCTAAAGTCATATCCAATAAATATATTTTACACTGACAAGCAAAAGGGTAACAATGGTTTGAACATGGGGACTTTCAGGCTCCATATTCACCACCCCACTACAGCTTTGCACATGAGGCTACTGTAATTTTATATACAGTCATCTTACCGATCTTACATAAATACAATAAATTTGACTTGCAAGTATTTAGCGTCTGCTTATTTCTGCAGATTCTTTCCTGTAACTGCATTGTTACTGTTTGCTCCTTTAAAATCAAAATGTAAATTTTTATTTTTTGTTGTATTTGGGAAATCCCCCTTTGGTTTTCAATACTGCCTGAATTTCTGGACTCTGAATCAGATTAAAGCATATCTTGACTAAAAATCTGATCCAGGTCTCTTCTAACACATTCCCAATGTTGGTGCAGACTGGACTTGGTTTACAATACAGCTTTTTCTTCAACTCTACCCACAAGTGTTCAAAAGATCAAAACATTGTTATCCTTTTGCTTGTGTCTGCTCTTCCTAAATAGCTTGATTATTGTATCATTTTACTACAGTAAAGTTATCACTTAAACATGCGCCATGTGTGAGGGAGTCAGGAGTCGGAGGTTTGGGAAATTCAGGCGTCGGAGTCGGGGTTTTGGCGTGCCGACTCCACAGCCCTGATTTCCTGCAGGTTCCCGGTGGTCCACTCCACTCCACTCCCAGCTTGTCCTGACACGCTGGAGAGGTTTGAGCTCCATTCGCTTACATTGTGTGTGAGGACAGGAACCTAGAAGTCAAGAGGAGCCCATCACTGCAGGGGTCCTGTATCTAAGTGCAACATTTGCTTTTACTCATCCCTTGAAAAAGACATTTTATTTGCTGGACGACCCCTTTAAAATGTGTGGGAAAATGATTTACTTTATTTACTGGATAGCACCAAGTATACTGGGGGGACTGATGCAATTATTTTTTTTTTTTTATTATTCCTGTCAAATGTATGCCTCCTTATTTCAGCAGTACAGGAAGATGCGCTTCTATGGACCTTCAATTACTGCTTCGTTTGCCCCTGGTGACATTTCTATTGGAGGTGGGGCTGGATCCATTAAAGGGGTTTTCTCACTACAAAGATTAGCTTTCAACATGTAGGGAACGTTTTTCTAGACCTGGAGATAAGAGATTTTATCTGCTCTGAGTGCACACGGATTTCTTTGGAATCATTCTGCTCTTCCCTTAGCTCTTTGTTTTATCTGAGAGCAGGGAGTGACGTCCCCACAGGATGACACACGGGACTGCTGGCAGCTTGAGAACAGTGTCTTATCTTTAACAAATAAAGGAGACTGACTGTTTGTTTACTTTGCAATCTGTAGTTCTCTGCACTTATCGATAAGATCTCCAGATCACATGTCAGTGCAAGAAGAAGAGCTGAGAATACAGAGCTGTTATTCTAATCACTGCTATGGAACCTCTCTTAGCCTAACCAGGAAGAGACAGGAAACATGAATCTAAAGCTGCTTTTGGCTCTGTGAAACAGCATGACTATGACAACCCCTTTAAATGATGGACAGCAACGGCGCTTCATGGACCCCATTAACAACAGTTGGGTCTGTGGGGTTTCTGTTGTAGTGGCCATCATTTTAAAGGAGAAACATCACTGCATGCTGCACTATTTTATTCGGTCATTTTGGCAGCGTCGGCAGCAAAGGTTCCAACTACCAATGCACGTGTGATCCAGGTATTAGGTGTTAAAAACTGAGGTTTATGTTCAAATGAAGTTGAAAACTCAGATCCGGATCTTTAACCCCTTACCAACTTATGAAGTATAGATAAGTCATGCTATCTGTAAGGAGCTATTGCTCCATAGCGCTTGGGTGCCAGCTGTTAATTAGCCTCTGTCAGCAGGAATCGTAGATGACTCAGATCCCTGCTCTTTAACCCATTAGATACCGCAACATCTGAATGACTGTATATCATGCAGAACAGTGGTCAAGTACACTTGCGGGACTACATGTACTAGTGAAAAGAAAAAAAAGTTTAAAAAATAATAAAAATTCAAAACACCCCCTTTTGCCCATTTTACAAATAAGTGTTACACATAATTGGTATTAAAGTAGAACATCGTTAATCCCATATATTGAACAACATAGGAGAAGAAAAATTTCCAACTCCAAAATTGCAATTGTTGGGGGTCATTTCATGTCCCCAAAAAATAGGTATAAAAAAGTCATCAATAAGTCGCCTAAATGGTACCAATAAAAAGTACACTTCAGTCCGTAAAAAAAAGATGGAAAAACAAGAAAAAAAAGTTATTGGACGTAGAAAATTAAATAGTTATTTTAAATAGTAGACAATGTTGTTTTCTTTTTTTTTTTTTAAGTACTAAAGCATAACGAAAACCGCACACCTTTGGTATCACCAAAATCGTAGTAGCCTGTAGAATACAGATAACGTCATTTATACCCAGCAGTGCACTCCATAAAAACAAAACCCCAGCAAATATGGTGCATTTAGGTTTTTTTTCAAATATTCCACCCCATATACAATTTTTGGGGGCGTTTTCCCAGTACACTGTATGCTAAAAGGGGTTTCAAAGCAAAGTAAAATTGATGTGGGAAGCTTGCAAATTAAATAATGAACATTTTCACCATTCATCATTATTAAAAATTCTGTACCGTTTTTGGTTTAGCTGCTCCCTTAGTGATCCACAGTGTACAGCTTGTCTCCAGGGAATACCGCCATTGCTGAGTTCTGGCCGCACATGATCAGATATCACCTCTTCTCTCAGACACCTAGGGCCACGTGTATGAAAACTGTTGAGGTCTGAAACTCACTTTTTTGCCCATGGCAACCAATCAGAGCGTCCCTTTCATTCTTTCAAAGCACTATATGAAATAATTGGTTGCTATGGGCAACAAAGTAAATTTTAGACCTAGACAGTTTTCATACACGTGGCCCCTACTGTCAGTCTTTTCCCTGCTTAGAAGTCACAAACACTCACTGCTGAGCGAGTGTTCAACCCCAGGTGCTGTCATTCTGCTCCTGTCCTCTGTACTCATTAGTTATTTGTCAAACAGTGCAAATAAATAAAAGGGAAAAATAAACCTCAATTGGATATGTGCATTGAGACAAAAAAAAATCCACAGTTGGTTCCTGCAGGGATTTGAACCTAGGATCCCTGTGCTGAAAGGCAGGAGTGCTAACCACTCAGCTACATTGTAGCTACTTTTTACAAAAACTGACTTTATTTTACTAGAGCAGTGTTTTTCTCAACTTCAGTCCTCAAGACCCACCAACAGGTCAAGTGTTCAGGATCTTCCACAGAAAGCACTGACAGTAATGATATCACCGGTGGAGAATGTACTGACAACAATTATATCTCCTGTGCAATACTGAGTAGATCCTGAAAACTTGACCTGTTGGTGGGTCTTGAGGACTGGAGTTGAGAAACACTGTACTAGAGTGAGGACACTGTGGAGAAAGGCATGGTGATGTCATCCTGTTGGGCCCATGATACGCAGTTCAAACAAATCATACACGCCCCCTTTTGAACACATTGAAAGCTGAAGCAGGACAAACCAGACATGAAATGCCTTTGTGGTAAATCCCCTTTCTGCTTGTCCATTTTCATGCTTGATTCTTCAGTCACTGTATTTTCTCTCTTCTTAGACATGTATGTCCTGCACTCTCTTGCCGTTCTATTCGTGTGGAGTATGGCTCCGTCACCAGTAACCGGGGACAATCGATACAAGCAAGGCGATTCAGTAATGCTGTATGTAAATAAAGTGGGGCCATACCATAACCCACAGGAGACTTATCACTACTATCAGCTGCCAGTATGTGCCCCCACACAAATCCGTCACAAGAGCCTAACATTGGGTGAGGTGCTGGATGGAGATCGAATGGCCGAGTCCATGTACAAGATAACATTCCGGGTTAATATGGAAAGAGAGCCGCTGTGTGAGCTCAAGCTGTCTGTGAGTCAGGTAAGACCTTTCATCTGTCCTTCTGTACCTGTGCAGGGAACAGACAGATTTCATTGTCGTCGCCCTACAGTGCTCTCTTTATTGCCCGTTTATGATGCAATACTCTTTTACTAGAGCCTGTGAACGGTAAGCATGTGCCAAAAGTACAAACAATAAACTAGGACATGGTTCATTTACATGTACTGGAAACTACAGCTTGGAACCAAATAGAAGATAAGCAATCGGATTCACATATACACGCTGTGGCGGTATTAATCTCACTTTTTTTTTTTTAAATAACATTTTATTTCATTTTTTCCAACAGACCAGACATGGCTTTACATTATAAATTGAAAACACAATTGTTTGGACATATGATAAATCGAATAAGTTAATCACGAGCAGATGCAGAAAGTATATATGAGTCCCTGTAATCTAAAGCCAACGAAATGGCAAAATAAAACAAAAATCACACAAGAGACAAAAATGTCAACAATCCTATAACATAGATGTACCTTTTCCTCGTCCTTTTCCATACCTCGAAGACTTCATTTGTGCGAAAACGAGCAAACCCTCCTGGTTTAACGGATGTCTGATTTTGGTCTTTACTAGGGCAACCGCGGCACAGTCCTCTGCTAGACCAAAGAGGGTGCTACCAAACGGAGTAGTACAGGACAAAATCCAGAGCGGAATCAGAGTAATCTCACTTGATTACATTTATTCAACAAAAGAAAAGGGAGGAGACCATAGAGATCAATCAGGTCACTGTCTTCAATCCCGAAAAGGCCACATAACACGAAAGGCAGATTCTGATATTTTTGGTTTATACAACTTTTTCAAAAAAATTTTGCATGCTTTTTTTACTTAGCAGTTCTCACGTGGTAATAATATAACCACACCAGTTATTTAATAACTAAGTCATAGAAAAATAATTCCTAGTGAAAAATTCTCAAATTTATATTTATATATCTGAAACTTCAACTAATACCGAAGGGTATGTTCACACGGTTAATTTTGACGCGGTTTTCGAAGCGTTTCTGCTCCCAAAACGGCATCAAAAAAGCCTCCAGATCATTTTCATTGATCCCTATGTGAAACAGCGCTGTAGTTCACACCCGACACGGTTTTTATGTGTGTATTAGGCGCTTCTTTGGAAGCTGTTTTGGGTGCTGAAAAAGAAGCGTCAATTCTTGAAGCGTTTTCAGCGCTGAAAATCCGCATAGGAATCAATGAAGAGATTCACAACCTTGTCCAAAACCTCGGCACGTCTTTACATGCGTTTCTTGATACGTTTTTTTGAAGCATTTTTCGGCGTGTTTTTTGCCCTGGCTATTTATTTGTATGGATAAAAACGGTATTGAAAACCTCGCCCTAAACCTCGTCCGACAAACGCATCTAAAACCTCTTCTGAAGAAGCGTGTTTCAGGCGAGGTTGTAATGCTGTTATGGGCGCTGAAAAATCAGTGTCCAAATAAGCCGTGTGAACATACTCTAAATCTGTGAAAAGAAGGGCGCACAATTGATAATAATCAATATAGTCACCACAGGTGATACAAATCGACCGTATTCACAATATAAACTGTGAGTTTTGGAATTCAGCTAAATTTACATAATACAAAAAGAGACATTTTAATCCAAGGTACCAAGAAAATTTCATACACGATAAATGATGATCCTCATTATATATACTCACGATTCTGAAGTCACTAACTAAATAGGAGACTCTTGGATCAGACTAAGTCATCCTGGAATGCCTATAGGGTTTTAAAATAATTGGGGTCAACCTGTAGGGGCAGATACCCTATCAATGGAGGAGCATCCACCCCGATAGGGTCGACCCCACCTGTCAGTGGCTCACCCAAGTATATTATCCATACACCATGGGTAGGTGCCAGGCTTCTGCAAGCCCTGATGTGTTCCCCCAAGAGGTTTATCAGGGGACTAGGATAAATGGCAACCAAAGATGATATAGGGATGACTTGATATGATTTTATTTAGGGCTCATCCACACAATGTGCATTTCAAGTCAGAATCCAACGGGATTCCGACCAGTAATACTCATCTAAAAGTAAAATCATCCCATTGACCTCTATAGAAAATAGTCCATACATCCATACAACACATATTTTCTCCTTCGTTTACATGTACCCTAAAGGGGCTGTTCACACGGCTTATTTCGGCGCGGATTGGCGCCGTACTGCGTGCCGGATTTGCGCTGCAGTACGGCGCCAATCCATCGCAGTAATTACAGTAATCCACAGTTATCATAGAGAACAGTGGATTCCGTCGCTCCTACCCGCTCGGCGAATCCGCCGGGCGGGGAGAAAGTGACATGCACATTATCCAGGCGCAATACGTGCCGTGGATAATGTAAGTCTATGGGGCCGCCGGGCCACCCCCCGCCCCGCACCCACCCCTTATTCAAGCCGGAATGGCGAGCGCATTCCGGCTCGCAATTCCGGCTTGAATAAGCCGTGTGAACCGGGGCAAAGGGCCGTTCACACAGCTTATTCTGTGACTGATTCCAGCCGTACTGCGCGCCGTATTTGCGCTGCAATGCGGCTGGAATCCGTCCCAGCCATTACAGTAATCCACAGTTCTCATAGAGAACTATGGATTCCGTCTCTCCTCCCTGCTCGGCGAATCCTCCGGGTGGGGAGAAAGTGACATGTTCATTATTCCGGCGGGATACGCGGCGTGGATAATGAAAGCCTATGGGGCCGGCAGGCAGCGCCCCGCCCCCGTCCCGCCCCTTATTCAAGCCGTAATTGCGGGCGAAATCCATCCCGCAATTACGGCTTGAATAAGTCGTGTGAACCGGCCCTAACAGTGTATGTAAAAACGTATCCAGTTTTCCATGCAAAATTATTAACCCCTAAAGACGAAAGCCTGAAAAGCACTTCCAGCTACATTTTACAGTTTTTGCATTTCAATAGTGGTAACTATCTTTTAAATGACGCACTTGTGTGAGGACTTCTTTTATGTGGGAGAGGTTCTATTTTTGGGGGGAGTAGTTTAAGTTTACAAATAAATCACTGCAGCATTTATTTTATTATTTTTGTGGGGCGTTTTTCTATTAATATTTTACACCATTCACATTTTACACTAACCTCTTGGATGAATTCTACAGGTTATTACGGTCATGTAGATAACTCATGTACAGGGTTTTTTCTGCTTGAAATGTATGCACAATAATAACGATTGTACTTTTTTTTTTTTTTTTTTTTTACACTTTGTAATGTATTTGCATATTCATATATGCTAATACATTTCAGCCTGTGTCAGTTTGACACAGGCAGCTGTCAGGGCAGAACAGAGTGTGACCTGACAGCAGACTTGTTAAACAAAGAGTCCTGGGACTACTCTAGGTCCCTAGGGCTGACTGCACAGATGTTCTTCAGGCTTCATCATGTCACCGGGAGTCCTGATCACCAGGGAAATACCCTTTATTATGCAGCGATTACAGACCGTGGCAATCAAAGGGTTAGGCCCCGGGGATTGGGATTGTTTCCTCCAATTCCCGGAATTTAAAGAGACTGCTAGCTGCAGCCAAAACGCATCCAAACACCCAGTTGGATGTGATTTACGCAGCGCTTTTAGATACGTTTTTCAGTTCCAAGAATGGATCCAATACATTGTGTGAACATACCCTGTGTAAAACACATCCAACCTGCAGCTGTGTGTTTGGCTGCGTTTTTGCTGCAGCAGATGCACCTTATAGTTTTAAACAGGGCGTCTGCTACGTTAAACGGATCAAGAATTGACATGATAATTCTTTGAACGGATCCGAAAGACACATCAGAAAGACGCATCGGCGATCACTCGTCTGAACACTGATGTGTGTTTTACATTGAAAGCAATGTAAATCACACTGCATATTGTTAGATGTCTGTTTGGGTCCGTTTAGAGTCCGGAACCTGGATCCAAACACGTATCTAAAAACAGATCCAAAAACTGATCCAACACAATGTGTAAACATACCCTTACTGTTCTGTAGTTCTTCTCCGCAGTCTCCTCATTATCAGCACAGGCAGGAGTACAATGAAAGTTGACCCCAGTGTAGAGAACATCGGATCCATCAACAGGTGATGCCACAACTCACCTCCTCCTCCTCCTGCAAGGTCGCAGAGCATGCCCACTACAATCTCCCCTAGACTTTGCAGGTTCCTCTGGTCCAGGCGAAAGCTAGATATCTCTAAATGATGTTAACAGCTGCTTAATCATTTGCAGAAGATAGAATAAAAAATGTATAATCTGAAAATAAAGTAGATTAGGAAAAATATGCATGGTTTTAAAGGTAAAAAAAAATCTGTAGGTGATATTTTTCCATTATGCGCTGAGTTTACAAAGCAGGATTCTTTCGGCGAAGACCTGATTGTTTACTTAGAGAGCAGTACAGTAGTAGCTATTGAAATCAATTCTAAAAATGTTCTTGACAAACTGGTTGGAAAACTCTGCTGTGCTTAGTCACTTAGAGTTGTTAATTGTGCGCTGTTCAAGTTTGCCTTCAACCATCGCAGGATGTAAACGCTCCTGTGCGAGAACCAGTTTAAATCACTGTAGCGTACATTGTCGGACTGGGGTGCCTAGGACCCACCAGTGGAATTTCATTATGGGGACCTACCCTAAGGCCATGTTCACACGGCTTATTTTGGGACATATTTCAGTCCGTAATTTGCTCCGTACTGCGCGAATTATGGCTGGAATACGTCCCAGTCATTACAGTAATCCACAGTTCTCATAGAGAACTATGGACTCCCCGCTCGCACAATATGGCGAGCGGGGAGAGAAGTGACATGTCAATTATTCACGGTGCATACGCACCGTGGATAATGCATATCTATGGGGCCGGCGAGCTGCCGGCGCTCCCGAGCACACGGCGTAATTGTGGAGCGAAATACGTCCCGCAATTAAGCCGTGTGAACATGGCCTAAAGCTACTGTACATGAAACAAAGAAGAAAAAAATAGGTTCACTCACCAGTAGTCCAGGCCAATGTGAAGTCCAGTGTATGAACAGTGCAGGGTAGAGGCATCCGGCTATAGATGACCAGAGATCCTTGGCAAAATAAAGAAAGATATTAAGAAACTTCCAGCACAACATATTGTATCCATAAAAATGTTCAAGTTCCTCATAAAAACCTAGTAAAAACAAAGAAAAATCAATTTCCAGTTTACGCGTTTCAAGCCACAATGTGAGCTCTTAAAGGGGTTGTCTCTCTACATCAATTCATCAAACCTCAGCCCTGTTTTCGCAGTTTCATTTTTTAATTTACTGGTTTCTACTGCCTATAACTGGCCTGCAGTGACGAGCTGCTGAGGACCCCAGGTCTGTAACTATAGTGACCAGCGCTGGCAGCCTATCAGGAGAGCTGGAACAGGTCTGTAGCGATAGCGACCTGAGGAGCTGATGCAGCCAATACAAGAGGGTCTACCTAGGATGTGGTGTGAGACCAATCTGTCCCATTTCTTATGAAGATTGTTCCTGTGCTTATACATTTGGTCTTTTAAGGACTGCTGATTAATTAACGGAGATCGTTTAATGCTTTATGGTTGGAGCTTTTGAGGACATCCCGTGTTTAGCTGTCAGCTTATGCGCCAGGAACAGGATCTCGGCAATGAAAACACTGACAGTTTGTCTAGTGAGCGTTTAATGAATAGTAGACATGACTTGAGGTCTTCAGCAACTGGGACACTCGTGATCATTTATGAAATGTAAACCCTGTGCTCAATAACCCCTTATCTTGGGACAACCTATATCAAATAAAGGCAGGTACTTGGGTGTGATAGGCGTTAGGGTTGTAGATGTGGAACCTCTAAAAAAAAATATAGAGCTGGGTAATTTTTTAGACAGGAGGATTGACCAGAGACTGAGCACGAAAGGCTGATTTTTCTCTGGTCAAAAGAGACCATTGGGCTATGTCTACACAGCACATGTTAAAATGGCATCCAAAATCCGACAGCATCTTAACATCGCCGTACCACGGGTTTGCGCAAAAAACACAGTCTGTTTTCGGATTTCCCGCCGGCCCAGTACATTGACTGTTCAGGAATCCGACAGAAGATAGTTCCATCTTCCAGCGGAGGTCAGCGGTTTAACCCTTTAAGCCCAACGCCTGAAAAGTACTTAATGACCAGCACATTTTTTTTAGTTTTTGCCTCTTTGCGTTTCAACAGTTGTAACTTTTTTATTTTTCAATGAATCAGTTGTATGAGGCCTTATTTTATTCGGGACAAGTTGTACTCTTTGGGGGAATAGTTTAAGTTCACCTATAAACTATTGCAGGGTTTCTTAAATTTTTTTTTTTTTTATACACCATTCAAATTTCACACTTAATAACTTGTTAGATTCTGCAGGTTATTACAGTCATGTGGATAACTAATTTGTGTAATTTTTTTGTGTGTGTGTAATGTATGCACAATTATTTTTCGTTAAATATTTTTTCTACACTTTGTTTTTTACTTTTTTTTTTTTTTACATTTAGTAATGTATTATTCATATATGCTAATACATTATAATCTGTGTCAGTCTGACACAGGCAGCGATCAGGGCAGCACACAGTGTGCCCTGATCACTGGCTTCTTACACAGACAGCCCTGGGGCCACTCTAGGTCTGTGCGCTGTTCCCCGAGCTCTGTCAGGTCACCTCGAGTCCTAATCACCCGACAGAGCAGGGGAAAGCCCTTTGATTATGCTGCAGTCACGAATCAAATGGTTAAGTGTCGGGGAGCGGAGGTTTCCCTCACTCCCCGGCACTTGCAGGAGCTGCGCTGGGAACAGGGATGTGAAGTACAGCTCTGTTCTCAGCGCTGCTGCGGCGCCTGGTGCCGCAAACCCCGATGTCTGCAGCAACGTCAAAAGACATCACTGACGACAAACGACCTGAAATGCCCGACGCCAAAGACGGTGGGCGGTCGTTAAGGGGTTAAAAATCCCATAGTAGTAAATCCCTGCTGTGTAGACTACTATTGTGGTCTATGGGCACTGGTTACAGTCGGATTTTTGCAGGTTGTAAATAGTGAATCCACTTAAAAATCCGACTGTAATCCTATGCTGTATAGAAATTACCTTAAAGTCTATCAACCATTCTGTTTTAGCTGGTAAAATATCCTTCTCGATTTTGAGCTAAATATAACAGATCTGGTTTTTCTACCCACTGATTTCAGAAGGAAGTTAGGGTGGAAATATTGTGAAGTACAAAGGTGGCCGCAGGGAGCTGAGTTTATAAGGCGTGGTGTGTCTGTAAATAGTATAGATTCTGATTGTGTGGTGGCTTTCTCTGAGATTGCGAATGTTCTTGATCAAATTTAACTTTGGCAGGATAGTTACAGTCCACAATATTGCATACAGTTCAATGGGGCACAGTTATCTGGCAGTTGCGCTAGAATTCTGGCACAATTTGCACCAAAAATAATGTTGTACATGGTTTACATGACATTTATGATGTGTATTAGTCAGCTTCTGGACACGACTGAGCCTCCTCTGACGAAAGGGGTGTGGCACAATGGAAAAGGGGTGTGACATAGCGTGCAAAAAATGTGCACCAAAAAAATGATGGCGTAAAAAAGACCACTCTGGCCTATGATTGGCTGTACATAGCACGTGAATGATGGACGTTGACTGTGCAGCCAGGATGTACGGGCCAGCCACCGGGATGGAATGGGAGCGTCATGGAGGTGGTGAGTATACTTCTTCTAATTATACCCCAGCAGACCAACAAGCTTTTGTAAGTCCTGGACAACCCTTTTAGAATTGTTAGTGCGTGCACTGACAAACCCCTTTAAGTCATAGTTGCCAACTTTTGAAAGTGGAAAAGCAGGAGATTGAAGAGGGCGGCGCACAAAATTTGCATGGACACGCCCATCTTGTTGGTGTGCCATGCCCCTTCAAAAGCCACACCCACTCCGCCTAACTGCATAACGGCTTTGGAAGAAAGCCAGGTAGATGCCCTTATAGCCAGGTAGTAGCCCTCCATAACCAGGTAGATGCCCCCTCTGTTGCCAGGTAGATGTCCCCCTTTGTTAGCCAGGTAGATGTCCCCCTTTGTTAGCCAGGTAGATGCCCCCCTTTGTTAGCCAGGTAGATGTCCCCCATTTGTTAGCCAGGTAGATGTCCCCCCTTTGTTAGCCAGGTAGATGTCCCCCTTTGTTAGCCAGGTAGTGCCCCCATTTGTTAGCCAGGTGGTGCCCCCATTTGTTAGCCAGGTGGTGCCCCCTCTGTTGCCAGGTGGTGCCCCCTCTGTTGCCAGGTGGTGCCCCCTCTGTTGCCAGGTAGTTGCCCCCTCTGTTGCCAGGTAGTGACCTCGTTGTTAGCCAGGTAGATGTCCCCCTTTGTTAGCCAGGTAGTGCCCCCTTTGTTAGCCAGGTAGTGCCCCCTTTGTTGCCAGGTAGTGCCCCCTTTGTTGCCAGGTAGTGCTCCTTTGTTGCCAGGTAGTGCCTCCTTAGTTAGCCAGGTAGTGCCTCCTTTGTTAGACAGGTAGTGCCTCCTTATGTTAGCCAGGTAGTGCCTCCTTTGTTAGCCAGGTAGTGCCTCCTTTGTTAGCCAGGTAGTGCCTCCTTTGTTAGCCAGGTAGTGCCCCCTTTGTTAGCCAGGTAGTGCCCTCTTTGTTAGCCAGGTAGTGCCCTCTTTGTTAGCCAGGTAGTGCCCTCTTTGTTAGCCAGGTAGTGCCCCCATTTGTTAGCCAGGTAGTGCCCCCCTTTGTTAGCCAGGTGATGCCCCCCTTTGTTAGCCAGGTAGTGCCCCCCTTTGTTAGCCAGGTAGTGCCCCCTTTGTTAGCCAGGTAGTGCCCCCTTTGTTAGCCAGGTAGTGCCCCCTTTGTTAGCCAGGTAGTGCCCCCTTTGTTAGCCAGGTAGTTGCCCCCCTTTGTTCTCAGGTAGATGCCCCCCTTTGTTAGCCAGGTAGTGCCCCCCTTATAGCTAATAAAAATAAAATAATAAATTCCACTTACCTCACCAGGCTCCTGCAGCTCCGGACATCTCACGGCCGACTGAGAGTGTCTCAGCAATCGCAGGGGAGTATGTCAGAGCCGTTTGGCGTCACGCTCCTCCTGCTACTCTGACGCTTATGTCTGCGCACACCGGCGCTGTAAATAAGGGGGAGAGGGGGAGGAGGAAGTGAATGAGATCCCACCTGCCTCCTCCCTGCACAGCGAGGTCTCCGATCGGTGATGGCGTCCGCGATGCGGCCGCATCACCCGCCTGTAGGAAGCGGGCCCGCTTGTGGCGCCAGATTAGCGCACCACCTACTCTGTCGCCGCGGTCCATAAGAAAGAACCCCCCGTCAGGCGGTCCGTAGGAATGCCAACTATGGCGGGAGGGCGGGGGGCACACCCCAAATAGCGGGACCTCCCCGCCAAAAGCGGGAGAGTTGGCATGTATGCTTTAAGTACAGGGGAAGGTAACACCCACCTGACAGATTCAGTCATACATTTCTAGAAGGAATAACAGAAACAGCCCAATACAAAGTTATAAGAGCAGATGCTCCAGAATTGTTATTTCACGGTGAATACAAGTATTCAATAAAACAGACCTGTCAGGAGGTTTCACAGACCCTTTTTATTCCCTCAATGACCACCCGCTGTCTTTTGGCGTCAGACATTTCAGGTTGTTTGTCTGCAGTTACGTCTTTTGAAATCGCTGCAGACATTGGGGTTTGCGGCTCCTGACGTCACAGCTGCACTAGAAACATAGCTGTACGTCACAGCCCTGTTCCCAGCGCAGCCTAGGCTCCCCGACGGTTAAAGGGGTTTGTCTCATCTACATTAGATTCATCTCACCTCAGTCCCTGGATTTCTTGTTTCATTTTTGAATATCAGGGGGGTGATTTTACTGGCTACCACTATGGCTGCAGTAGAAGACAGGTCTGTAAGCTATAGCCGACCAGATTCCTGGCAGCCTATCAGAAAGATGAAACAGGTCTGTAGCTATATTGACCTAGGATTCTGAGATGCAACCCAACAAGAGGGTATATCTAAGGAATAGGGTAGGACACTGTATAATGGCGCATATTACAAAGGGACTTGTTTTTGCAAATCTGTTAACGATAAAAAGCAAATCGCTTGTAGTACGACAAAACCTTTATAACCTTCTGATTGCTGTGAGTTTTGGTGTCCACAGAGATTTATCAAAGGGCTTTCCCGCAGCTGCAGTTCGGGTGAGATCGGGACTCCTGGTGACAGAGCCTCCATTGGAACGCTGCACAGGGTCAGCCTGGGGACCTAGAGTAGCTCCCAGGGTGCCTGACTGTATAATAAGTTCAGCAAACAGTGGCACAGCAGTTTGCTGCCCTGATTACAGCCTGCATCAAACTGAAAACAGATATAATGATTAGCAAATATGAATGATCAAATAACATTACTAAGTGTAAGTTCTCCCTTCATGGGATTTAAAAAAAACATAGTGTAGGAAAAAAATAAAATAAATAATAAAATAAATATTTAAAAAAACATCATTGTGAATATATTACACACACACAAAAACTACACAGATTAGGTATCTACACGTCCATAATAACCTGTAGAATTAATCTAACAAGTTATTTAGTGTGATATGTGAATGGTGTAAAAAATAAAACTGAAAAAAACATTGAAATAAAATAATCAGCATAAAATTATATAAGAGAACTATTCCCCCAGAAAAGTAAAAATTTGTCCCGAAAACAACAAGGGCCTCAAACAACGGCGTCATTGTAAAAAAGCTATTACTTTTGAAACACAAGAAGGCAAAGATTAAATTAAATTGCTGGTCATTAAGTACTTTTCGGGCATTCGGCTTAAAGGGGTTTTGCCACGAAGTAAAATTGACGTGAGAAGTTTGAAAATAAATAATAAACATTGTTCCAAACCATTCATCATAATTAAAAATTCTGCACCATTTTTGTTTTAGCTGCTCTTTTAGTGGAGTCCATTGTTACAGCTCGTCTCTAGGAGTACGACCGAGGGCTGGTGGAGCTTCTCAGTCCTGGTCGCACTGCTCAGACATCACCTCTCCTCGCACGAGGGCAGCAACTAAGTGTTTAAACCCCGGATGCTGTCAATCAACTCCTGTCCTTTGGACTCCTTAGTAATAAGTCAAACAGCACAAATTAAAAAAAAAAAAAATGTGTGGATTGGAAGAGGAAAAAAAAATCCACAGGTTAAGTTCCTGCAGGGATTCGAACCAAGGACCCTTTGGGGTAAAGCAGATGTGTTAACCGTCTGAGCTACAGTAGCACTTTCAAATCTAACATAAACAGACCTTTCTTTGACTAAGAGAGGGGAAAAGGGCCCGGGGAGTCATCCTGCTGGGGCACATGATAGCAAAATTTAAACAAATCACACCCGCCCCTTTCTGAGCACACAGCTGGAGGCAGGAGGTATGAAATGAGATCGTGGCAAAACCCCTTTAAGGGGTTAATCTGTTGTGCTACAAAAAGTCTCCATGTAGTCCAAGCCTAATACCATATGGTTTAGTCAGCTTGATTATGCTAATGAACAATGCATTTAAAATTTAGCTGCATCTTCAAATATGGAATCAGGACACATTACTGATGATTGGGGACTTTTCCAATCAGCTTCCCTTTCCCAAGAATGGGACGTCTGTAAATAGAACTATTTGTGAAGTGTAAGGGTTTTCAAAAACGGCTTTTTTGGGACGGCTTTTGGACGTTTCCTTCCCCCCAGAACAATGTCCAAAACCCCCCGGGTTCTTTTTTCTTGATTCCTATGTAAAACAGAGTTTTTTAGTTCACAACACGAGTTTTTCCCCGCCTTCTTTG
This sequence comes from Phyllomedusa bahiana, assembly GCA_025379985.1. Classification (NCBI taxonomy): domain Eukaryota; kingdom Metazoa; phylum Chordata; class Amphibia; order Anura; family Hylidae; genus Phyllomedusa; species Phyllomedusa bahiana. The sequence goes on from JAODAL010003290.1 coordinate 132,217, forward strand.
GAACTGTTTTGGCCGTGAAAAAAAAATTTTCATGTCAAAATTTCTAGAATGTGTTTTTAGGCGCTTTCTCGGGCACGTTTTTTGGTGCTTTTTTTCGGAAATTTATTTGACTTGGCATTAATTTGTAATGGGTGAAAACATGTTAAAAACCTCGCCCAAAAAATGCGCCGAGAAACGTGTCTAAAACCTCTTCTGAAGAATCGTGTTTCAGGCAAGGTTTTGATGCTGTTTTAGGAGCAGAAATGCTTCGAAAACAGCGTCGAAATCAGCCGTGTGAACATACCTTTTAGGATTTGTTTTGTGGTATTTTCATCATTTTCTCTCTCGATCAGGTGGAGGAGCTGCGGCAAGCCATTGAGGAGCTCTACTACTTTGAGTTTGTGTTGGACGATATACCAATTCGTGGTTTTGTAGGATACATGGAAGAAAGTGGCTTCTTACCACACACTCATAAGATTGGTTTGTGGTCTCACTTGGACTTTAACATCGAGTACAATGAAGACCGTATCATATTTGCCAATGTCAGTGTCCGAGATGTGAAACCATTTAGCTTGGATGATGTGAGGGAGCCTCTCAGCTTGACTCACACTTACAGTGTACGCTGGTTCCCTACCACTGTGACCTACGAGAAGCGTGGTGACCGCCTTAGGGACTCAAGCTTCTTCCCAAAAAGCTTGGAAATTCATTGGCTTTCCATCATCAATTCTATGGTGCTAGTTTTCTTGCTTTTGGGTTTTGTGGTCATTATTCTTATGCGTGTTCTCAAGAGCGACCTGGCGCGGTACAATTTAGATGAGGAAGGAACAGATGAAATGGAACAGGGAGACAACGGATGGAAGATTATTCATACAGATGTTTTTCGTTTCCCACCTTATCGAAGTCTCCTTTGTGCCATTCTTGGAGTAGGATCCCAGTTTCTTGCACTTGGGACAGGTAATGTTGAGAAATTAAAATGCTAATTGTTTAACGCCTTACCAGCAATGGACTTATGGGTACATCTTATTGTCGGTAAGCAGCTATGGAGCGGGCTCGCAAGCTGAGCCCGCTCCATAGGCTGCAGATGCCGGCTGATTATTACAGCTGAAACCTGCTGCTAATAGCAGGGATCAGAGCCGGCGCAAATCCCTGCTGTTTAAACATTTAGATGCTGCGGTGTTTAAATGAATGAGGATTGGTTTCCATGGCAGCTGGAAACCTAATGAAGGCTTTCATAACCGCCATGTTAATGCTTCTATTACTTCCTGTCTGAGGCAGGAAGTAATAGGACCGCCATCTTGGTACATAATGCAGAAGGGTATACAAGCGATCAAGCCTCCTAGTGGTCAAGTACTTCTGGAGGACTACTTGTCTAAGTGTAAAATAAAATAATGTTTAACCCATTAAATGCAGCGACATCCAAGTGAATGTATGTAATATGGAAGAGGCCTCCTAGTGGTCAAGTACCCTTGGTTGACTACATGTGCAAGTGAAAAGAAAAAAAAAGGTTTAAAAGAAAGTAAAAAATAATAAAAGTTCAAAACACCCCAGTTTACAAATAAAAGTTACACATATTTGGTATGGCTCAGTCTGTAAAAGTCTACTAAAATATAACATCATTTATCCCATACGCTGAACACCGTAGAAGTAAAAAAAAAAATCCAAATACCAAACTTCCCCCAAAAAAGTAGAATAAAAAGTGTTTAAAAAGTCACATATAACCCAAAATGGTACTAATAAAAATGACATTTCAGCACAAAAAAAATGCGTTTTCACTCGGGTCTATAGGAGGAGAAACTATGCAGTGCAAATTTAAGAAATAAAGAATGCTTTTATTTTTTTTAAAGTACTAAAACATAACGAAAACACTACATATTAGGTATCACCAGACTTGCACTGACCTGCAGAATACAGATAGCACATCATTTATACAGAAGAGTGAACGACATAAAAACAAAATCCCCACGGTACATTTTTTTCATATTTCACCCCAATTTAAAAAAAAAAAATTCAGTTCCCCAGTACATTCTATGATACGATCAATGCCCCCATTAAAAAGTACATCTTGTCCTGCAAAAAAACAAAGCCATCATATGTCTATGATGTTATGGCTCTTGGAAGTTATGGCTCTTGGAAGGCGGCGAGGGAAAAATTTGTCAAACAATTATGACAGTCTCTCAGGAAGGGGTTAAAGGTTGACTTTTCAGTCATTATTTTTGTTCTCTGCATTAATATATAGTCTATTCTCTCCTTAGGTATCATAGTAATGGTTCTTCTTGGCATGTTTAATGTACACAGACATGGTGCTATTAATTCTGCAGCTATCTTACTATATGCACTTACGTGTTGCATCTCCGGCTATGTGTCTAGTAATTTTTATCGACAAATGGGTGGAGATCGTTGGGTATGGAACATCGTCTTGACCACTAGCCTTTTCTCAGGTAGGTGACCTTATTGTACTTTGTTATTACTTACTGAATATCTGAAAAGTATTGTAATGTTTTTTTGTTTTGTTTTTTAATCCCTGTTCTTTTTGCTTGATATCTTATTTATGCTATAAGTGTAAGGGGATGTTCACACAGCGTCTTTTAGATACGTGTTTGGGAACATGTTTCGGACAAAAAATGGACCCGAACACGCATCTAACAAATGGGCAGTGTGGTTTCAATTAGTTTCAGTGTAAAACACGCATTGGTGTTCAGACAAGTGATCGCCGATGCGTGTTTTACATGCATCTTTGTGATGCGTCTTTCGGATCCATTCAAAGAATTAACATGTCAAGTCTTGATCCATTTTACGCAAACTGTAGCGTGCGTTTCTGCTGCACAGAAAACGCGTCCAAACACACACCATACTTTGGGTACGTCTTTGGATACGTTTTAACCAGCGCTTTCCAATCCATCTTCCTGATTGAGAAGCGGCGTGTGTACATACCCTAACAGGTGTTTTTCATTGCCACACAAGTTGCCTTTAAAGGGGTTGACCAGCAGAGGAAAATTTGTCTTTTATGGGGCCATACTGCAGGAAAACAAAATAAAACAAGTTACTTTTCTACTCATCCCAACCACTGAAGCTTTTTGGATCCACTGCACTTCCAGGTTCTCGTCCCAACACACAGGAGTGGCTCACACTTCATTGTGAAGGAATGGTGTGTGAGGTGCTCCTGTGTGTTGGGACAAAAACCTGGAAGCGAAGAGGAGCAGACTCCAGGAAATTCTGGAGCTGCAGCGATGTGGGTACAGGTAGGAGAGTATAACTTTTTTTTTTTTTTTCTGCAGCCTGGCCCCATTTAAGATTTTCCTCAGCTGGACAACCCCTTTAACGATTGCCGATCGACAATAAGGCTCACACGGGTGAAATTGGGGAGCATTTCGGTCCGTATTTTGCGGCGTACTGCGCTCAAATTCGAGCGTAATGCGCCCCAGTCATTACGGTAATCCACAGTTCTCATAGAGACCTATGGATTACGTCTCCTCTCCTCGCTCGCACAATATGTCACGGGGGGAGATAAGTGACATGTCAATTCCGAGCGGCGAATACGCGCCGCTAGTAATGAATGTCTATGGGGCCAGCCGGCTGCCAGACCCCCCGCCCCGCGGATGCTCGCGCCTAAGGGTATGTTCACACGGGGTAATTTCGGCGCGCGTTTCGCTACGGGCGATATGCGTGCCGAAATTATGGTAATCCATAGTTCTCATAGAGAAGTATGGATTACGCCTCCTCTCCCCGCTCCGTCACAAATACGATCGCATTTACCCCCGGGAATAAGTGACATGTCAATTACTTGCGGCGAATTCGTGCCGCGAGTAATGAATGTCAATGGGGCCGTCCCACCCCCGCACCGCGGGAGTACGCACGTATATGCGCGACCTCCCGACAGATACGATGTACTGGCAGTACATCGTGTGAACATAGCCTAAAGGAAGTTAATCAGTGTTTGTTTTTCTTTAATTTACACTCATCTGGGTTTGAATGAAAGAACATTCTTGAAATTATTGTTCAAACCTCTCAGCTCATAGACTCTGTTCACACAACAGATTTGGACACTAAAGCCTGGTAAAAATAAAATAAAAAAATCCATGCTTTTCAGAGGAGAAATTGACGTAGATTTCCAGCCTCCTGTATGTAAGGTGACGATTCAGCGTGGAATCCGCCTCAAGAATTGATTGAGCGCTGAAAAGAAATCTGCGTATAAACAACTACGGTAATTCTCCATAGAAAACAAACTAAGGCGCATTGCATGATGATTGAGGCAGATTCAGCGTGAAATCTGCCCAGAATCAGTGTCCGAATCTGTCGTGTGAATATAGCCATAGACATGCATTATTACCAGTTTACGTGTGCGTCTCACAAACAATGGCTTTGAAGTCTACAAAAAAGAATCAAACACTTGTTTGCTGTCTGATTACAGGGAAGTTTACACCAGACAATGATTTGAAACAAACATTCGCCCAGTTAACAGACTTTGTAAAAGGTCCTTATCTCCTTAATGTAAACCTGTCAGTTATTTTATACTACGGTATCTAAGAGTAGAATGTGTTAGAGGGGAGAGAGGCTAAGGTCAGTGATACATAGGGTTATATGACTAGGAGTAAAAAGCAGAGAAAATTCTGACTGGACTCTTAGCATATGTTCACACGGCTTATTTGGACGCTGATATTTCAGCGCCCATAACAGCATTAAAACCTCGCCTGAAACACGCTTCTTCAGAATAGGTGTTATGACGCATTTCTCGGCACACTTTTGTATGAGGGTTTGAACGAGGTTTTCAATACTGTTTTCATCCATACAAATGAATATCAAGGGCAAAAACCACGGCGAAAAACGTACCAAAAACGCGCCAAGGTTTTGGATGAGGTTTCGAAGCTTTCCATTGATTCTTATGGGGATTTTCGGCGTTGAAAACAATTCAAGAATTGACATGATGCTTTCTTTTTCAAAACAATTTCCAAAAAAACGCCTAAAATGCACGTAAAAACCTTGTCGTGTGTGAACAACAACAATGTTTTACATAGGAATCAGTGAAAATTAATTGGGGGCTTTTTGGAGGCTTTTTTGATGCTGTTTTCAGAATGGAAACGCTCCGAAAACAGCTGTGTCAACAAACCCTTGTGAGAAGGTGGAAGTCCTGCATAACCCACCCACATTCAGTGATTGACAGCTTTCCCTTTATCAGTGTATATACAGAGCAAGCTGTCAATCACTGTATGTGGGCGTGAGGAGGGGTGTCATTAGGACTTTCAGTTTCACTTTTAAGATTTAATTTGCTCTCTTTCTACTCAAAAATTCAGTATCAAATCATATAAACCTATGTCACAGAGCTTAACTTTTTTCTTCTGTCACATCCTGCTCTCAAGGGGCATAAGCAACCTGACAGGTTCCCTTTAAGTCTTTTTTTTTTCATATATATATATATATATATATATATATAATGTTATTATTTCCTTTTTCTAAACAACTAAAACATTTTTTATATACGCAGCCCCATTTTTCTTCACTTGGAGTGTTGTAAATTCAGTTCATTGGGCCAACGGTTCAACACAAGCTCTTCCAGCAACCACAATCCTCCTCCTCCTTACTGTCTGGCTTCTGGTTGGATTCCCGCTTACCGTAATTGGAGGCATTTTCGGTAAAAATAGCGCAGTAACCTTTGAGGCTCCATGTCGGACCAAGAACATTGCTAGAGAGATTCCGCCTCAGCCGTGGTACAAGTCTGCTCCAGTCCATATGGCCATTGGTGGATTCCTACCTTTCAGGTTTGTGTTTTTATTTAATTTCTTATATGTGTTATATTTTCTTTGCTGTTGTTACTGACTCAGCTAACATTATGCTATTGCAAATACTTGCTTTGAAAAATTAGAATTCATGCCGCCTGTTTTGCCATACATTACATTCTAAATTTAATATATTATGGGGCAAATTCCAAGGAGAGAAGGGTTTACTCAAGTAAGAGTCTTGCAGGAATCGTAAACAAGATAAAGTTTTGTTTAGCTAGCCTTGTACTTTTGTGCCTGCAATTGTATTCGGTAGTATAGATTGATCTTAGCCATCCAGTTAGAATAAGCATTTGTTATGTAATTGGAAATTAAATTTGCATATGAAAGCTGAAGAGCCCTCCTCTCCTGTGGGCATTTTCCTTGGGGTAAATGCTCCCGACTGGTCGTGAATAAACGTTATCTTCCTGAAGACTTTGAGGCAGATTTATCAATACTCTCTAGCTCTTAAAATTGTGAAGTTAGACTAGACATCCTTATGATGCTCCACATTTATCATAGTGTTGATCAATCTGGCACACATAGGGCCACATGTATGAACCTGTTTAGGTCTAAAACTCACTTTTTTTCCCGTAGGTTACTATGGGACAAAGAGTGCGTTTTAGACCTAAAGAGTTTCATACATGTGCCCCATAGTGTTGATCAATCTGTCTGGTCTAACTTTACACCATTTTTAAGTTAGTTTACTTTACCCCACAAACTGCTGCAACTTATTGTCATAGTTTTTTTGGGTGCATGGCATCAAACTGTAAGCCATACACCTCAAGTTGCACCCCTGTTGTCAGACAAGGCACACAAGTGTCTATAAAATATCTAAACAATAATAAACGTGGTGTATAGCTTGTACGCCACAATTTTTGGTGAAAATTGGACCATAATTCTGGCGCAGCTGTCTTGATGAATATGCCTGTTGCCGCTATAAACCCGCGACTTAGTCATGGTTGTGCAGTTTCCAAATTCATAGAAGAATGGACATATGCGCCTATGTCAGGGAAGATTGGCAGCTGACTTCAGGTTGATTTCAGGAGCAAAATTCTTTATTTTGGTTAATATATACAGGGTTTTATACAGGTTGATCTGGAGGCAACATGTGAAGTAATGATTACATTGTTATATCATCATTACCTCACTTTTTTATTATAATTTGCAATGCAATTGGTTAGTTTAATTATGATACAGTTGGTTACTTCTAATCAACATAATTTTCAGATGCAAACATTAACCTTTACATTGCTTTACTAATAATTCATTTGCAGCATATTACCTGGTAAATAAGACAGTCATTATTAAAGTATTTAAGATGAGAAAAACCACTTATCTAACAATTTTTTTAAAATGATCAAATACTGGGAAAACAAGTTATAGAAAATTCTGGGAAATAAGTGATGAAATGTTAAAGTAATCATCACAGTTGCCATACGTATATAAACATAATGTAATCTGTAATTGCAGGAGGTAGAGGGGGAGCAGTGTGCATTTCTCACATTTGTTTCATCGGTTCAGGCTGTATGTATAACTGTTTACAGCAATGCAGGTGTTCTAGTTAGCTTGTGGAGGGAGGTGACAGCTCTGCAGGCATGAGAACTGACCATTGCAGGAGGTCTGCAGAGCTGTGACATGCTCTCTGTGTTTAAGGCTGTGTTATATGGGGGGAGAGTGCATCTAGAAGATAGAGACAGAGTAATTGCCCAAATCCTTCACATAGAGATATCACTGGGAGAAGGGGCATTGAGAAGCTCATACAGCCATTATTACACAGCTCATAGAGCAGTGAAAGACATTGAGAACACAGACAGCAGCCATTTTCACTTTCATTTGACACAGCTCATAAGGAAGAGAGTGCAGGCAACCAATCACCGCACAGGGGGCGTGTCCCAAGAGGGCTGAATGAAATATCAGGTAGCCAATCACAGCAAAGGAGGCATGGCTCGACCACTTGTTGCAGTAAAAGCTCTAGACACGCACAGATTAGCACATAGCTGCTATACTAAATGATTTAGGTAATGCAAACCAATTGCAAAAGTGCTTATTTTTACTGTCCCCATCAATGCAGATATGTTTGTAGCGAGAAAACTTTAATATTTAATATTTTTTCTTTCTTTACAGTGCCATCTCCGTGGAGCTGTACTACATATTTGCCACTGTGTGGGGACGAGAGCAGTACACGCTGTATGGGATACTGTTCATTGTATTTGCCATCCTGTTAAGCGTTGGTGCATGCATTTCTGTAGCGCTGACCTACTTCCAACTGTCTGGTGAAGATCATCGCTGGTGGTGGCGGTCCATTATGAGCACAGGATCCACTGGAGCTTTTATCTTTCTATACTCTGTTTTTTATTACTGGCGTCGTTCTAATATGTCAGGAGTCGTTCAGACTGTAGAGTTCTTTGGCTACTCTTTCCTTACTGCATATGTCTTCTTTCTTATGCTTGGAACGGTCAGTTTCACAGCGTCACTTCGGTTTATTCGCTATATATATGTCAACCTTAAAATGGACTGAGGTAGTGAGCCAGGGACTGTTTTTGTGCTTTATTGCTACATATGGAAAAGTGGACCAAGAATGGAAGAGACTATGCAAAGAGGGGCCGGAGATCATGCAGCTAGAGGGAGGTATTCCGACATCTGACATAGGGAGCTGGGTGAGATGCACACGGACAATTATTTAGCATAAGGATTTTAAAGTTTGGTGTCCAATAGTAAGAGATTTAAAAACAAGTAGAATCTGGAAATGCTGAATGGAATGGTATGATAGACACCTGCTACTTTGCTGACAGTTCTTTTCCATGTCTTTCTGACTGCTACGTTTTGTCTAACTGTAAAGAATGCTTCCAACGCCTGCCCACCTACCTGTCGTAATCCGCTCTCCTCATGCTGCTGCAGGTTGTCTTGCCATAAGGAGAAAAGTCTGTTTTTCACAGTCCTGCATTCCTTCTGGCCCGTACAGTGTGTCAAGTGATCTACTGGATTGGATCTAGCCTGTCGTGTTTCATGGTCTCCTGGGCTCTCTCTGGCCTGTCAGAAAAGTCTCACGCTCTCTATTGGACTTCTGTACAAATATATTTATATCTTTTGATTTTTCTTTTTACAAAATAAAAAAATATATATCAAAAAGTGACCACATTTGATTCCAACTGTTGTAGATCGGGTCTGTGTGGGAAATCTTCAGGTCATCCTTTCTTTAATGAACTAAACAAATCTTTATGGTTCATGCACATGGCTATATTAGGGCTCTGTGGATAAGCCATATATATTAAGCTCCAAGGATGGGATCGGGATGATAAATAAAGCTTGTGGGTTTTTTTTTTTTGGGTTACTTAAAGTGGTTGTCCCACTACAAGGATTGCTTTTTATGTTAAAGATCTTGCAAAAACAAGTCACTTTGCAACATAGGACCATTAACCGTGTCCTACCTATTCCTAGATATCCCCTTTTGTATGGGCTGCATCAGCTTCTCAGGTCACTATAGCTACAGATCTGTTTGATCTATCCTGATAGGCTGCAAGCACTGGTTGCTATAGCTACAGACCTGGCTTCTACTGCAGCCTAGTGGAAGCCAGTAAACACGCGCCGGAATTCAAAGTGAAACCAAGAAAACAGGACTGAGGTGAGATGAATCAATGTAGTGAGAAAACCACTTGCCGACTGCCTATTGACTTTAAACATCTGGGTGGTGGCAGTTTTTTTTTTTATTCAACAAATAAACTTGATTGAGGGATTATTGTCGTGTACATATATAAAAACAGTAAAAATTATCCAACCGGATGACAGTACATAATACCATGTTGGTATATTAACACCATCTGTACACGATATACATTTGTTAAGGATGCAGAGAGATATAAAGCACTTCAGTAAAGTTCCCTAATAATAAAACAGAGAAAACAATACAAATACAAAATACAAATCCTGCAACGTGCAGGAACAGAAAGTCAGCCAGCAACTAAAAATCGGTAAATAATTGGATAGTATTACTTTACTTTGGTGCCTTTGTGAGATGAACAACGATAAAGGGGCATATGTAGAGAAAAAAAGCTAATCATAGATTTGCTCCGTGTTCTGGGGCCCAGGCGTTCGGGAACCCCGACCTGCATGAAGGGATGCTGAAAACTCACCATGGGAGTTTGAGTGTCGCCAAACTGCACTAGGGACTAGAAGGACTTTCATACGACAGGGCTTGTAGACTACACAAGTGTTCGTGGCACTCACCACCCGCCACCCACCCCAAATCTTGTCAAACTTACTCGTTCAAGTTACGAAACAACCATTTTTGGTGTGGTAGGACACTGTTGATTAGACCCTTCCATTCCCCGATTGAGGGAGGCCTAGAAGCTAACCAGGACTGCAATAGCCTTTCTAGCAAAGAAAAGCACTTCTACCACAAAAGACTGCTGATATCGCAAGCTCAAACTTTTGGGCTCCAGTCCGAACAAGCAGACCATAGGGGTGAACGGGACTGGGCACCCCATCGCATCGTTCAGAAACTGAATGACTTGGACCCAAAATCTCAACACCCTGGGACATGCCCAGACGAGGTGGGAAAAGGTACCAGAGACTAAACGACACTTCAGGCATTCGTCTGCGTACCTGATTCGAAATGTACAAAGTCTAGAAGTCGAATAGTATGACCTATGGAGGATAAAAAGTTGCGTCAATCTATCATTGTAGTTTGAAGAGACCTGCCTAGGTGAAGACACACACACTTCCCAGGACTCGTCTTCCAAAGGGCCCAGGTCAGCCTCCCATCTCTGCCGAAGGGCATCCATCCCTCTCTGCTCTTAGGCGAAAAAAGGGCAAAGAAACAGGATACAGTTTGTCTGGAGGGCGAGGAGAGGAGCAAGCAAGCGTGGGACTGGAAACTGTTTAAAGGTCATAGCGGAGGGGCCCAAAACCCGGGATGTGGCTGCTCTTAATCCCCGGGGGGAAAAAGGACCCTATCGGGAAAACCCTTTAGTAAATTGATAATGGAGTCGGGGCCGGGGCGGGGAAAAAAAATAGCCCTGGCACTAACCCCCCAGCGCCCACATACAATACCCATTAAAAAATTCCCCTTGTTCTCGCAGCTCGCCGTTTTTAAAAATAAACTCACTAAAAGTGTTTCACACCAGGTTTTTTATTTTTTTTGGTGCAAAAAAGGCAGAGCATTTAATGCTGTACATTTCTACAAAAAATCACAAAACTGCTCCGTGTGAAGCTCCCTAACACAAGCAAGAAAGAAAAGTGGTGCGAGAAACCACTCATCCAGAGTCAGGGTGCACTTATTTTACAATCAGGGACAAGCCCACATGACCTACATAAGCACCAACTAACCTACAACCAATCACATCACCAGTAGTCAGGTCACCACACATGAATACAGCACTGACTCAACACAGAATAAATAGCTGACAAAAGGGGACTCACGGAGAGATCCTTGATGGAGTTTTCTCTTCTCCTTTTTTTTCTCCTTCGGGCCCCAAACCTCCATGAGTCTTCCTGATGATCGTTCCCTTCCTTTTTTTCTCTGTCCGGTACAGCATGAATTCTTCTAGTGGCCACTACTCGTCTGTAAATTTACACAAATACATTTAGCTCTCTCTTTTCCAGCACTTTCCTATTTAATTCCACAAAAAGCTATGTTTACCCCAAAAATTAAAATTAAAAAATGTCAGATAAATGGGATGTAAATAGAACCCCCATTAGGTGGGAAACGGGCCTTCCCCCATTAATTTTTGGGAGGTAGAAAGGGCCCCACCACTGTAAAGCCCCCAGTAAATAGCCCGTAGCTAGGGCTGCCCCCAGTAAATAGCCAGGTAGTTGGCTGCCCCCAGGAATAGCCAGGTAGCTAGGGCTGCCCCCTAACTAGCCAGTAAACTAGGGCTGCCCGTAACAAACAGGTAGCTAGGGCTGCCCCCCCCCCAGAAAACGGGCCCGGGACTAGGGGGCCCCCATAACTACCCTAGGGCCCAGTAATCGGTCAGGTAGGGGCCCGAATCGGGCGGGCAGGTAGCCAGGGGTGGCATATAGCTGGTCAGGGCAGGTGGGCCAGGGTGGCATGCAGCTGGGCAGGGCGGTAGCCAGGGTGGATGCAGTTCAGGGCAGGTGCCAGGGCTAGCTGCGCTGGGCAGGGCAGGTGCCAGGGGTGGCATTTTTAAACCGGTCAGGGGAGGTAGCCAGGGTGGCTGCAGTGGGCAGGCAGGTAGCCAGGGCGGCATATAGCTGGCAGGGCAGGTAGCCAGGGCTAGCAGCAGCTGGTCGGGCAGGTAGCCAGGGCTGGCATATAGGGTCAGGGCAGGTGCCCGGGGGTGGCAGAGGGGCGGCAGGTAGCCAGGGGTGGCTTGTGGGCAGGCAGGTAGAAAAGGGGGGGCATATAGTGGGCAGGGCAGGTAGCCAGGGTGGCATATAGCTGGGCAGGGCAGGGAGCCAGGGTGGAGCAGTGGTCAGGGCAGGTAGCCAGGGCTGGCATTAGCTTGTCAGGGCAGAGCCAGGGTGGCTGCAGCTGGCAGGGCAGGAGCCGGGCTGGCATGCAGCGTTCAGGGCAGGTAGCAGGGGGAGTAGTTTTTAAAAAAAAATAAAACTATACTTACCTGATGTCTCTGCTTCCTTTCGTCTTCTTTCCCCGGAGGCCGCCGGCACAGACGAGGGCCCCGGAGCGGACGCGATGCTTTTTTCATGCACGCCTGCCCCCCGGGGGTCCTGGGAGCTGACAGACGGGGTAGAGATCCCAGATGTCCAGCCTCGGGTGCGCTTGCACCGCGCGGGGGCAGGCGGCGGGCCCTGATGGCTGCATGGCGGGTCGGTGACCCGGCCGTGAGCCGTGTTGCGAGGGGGGGCCCGTCGGCCCCCTGCCACAGGGGTCCGGTCGTAATAACATTGCGGCCCCTGTACGCGCCACAACCCGGGGCCGGGGACCGGGCCCCCCGGGGGGGAAACTGGTCCCCCTTTGGGGGCCGATCCGAGCCGGCCCCGGGCCCGGGGCCCCGCGCCCCCTGGGCAAATGCCGGTTTTGCCCTATGGCCCCGTCCGGGCCTGTTGGAGTCCAGGCACAAAGAGGCCAGCACACACACAGAGGACTTTAGCTGCAGAGCAGAGAGACCCGCAGCAGATGAAGAAAATGGCGGCCTCCCATGTGGTCCAAAGGGGAGTCAGAAATTGGGGCTTTGGGTTTCTCATGGCCCCTGGTTTAGTGTACACAGGTTTTCTCCCCCCTGTGCTCCCGATGTGGCAGGCCGCTGACCTCTATCTCTCATGGCACTATGATGTCTAGCCGCCACTGCCACAAGGGCAGGTACTGCAGCGCTCCCTCCGGGTAGGAGTAGCGGGCTGTGCGATGGCAGGCTTAGGGGGGGAAGCACCTCCACACCGGCGCACCTCTCGACCACTGCTCTCGCTTCGGGTCCCGGCAGAATGACCCGACTCTACTCACTCCTTCAAAAGGGGGGCAATCAGGGAAGATGCACGGCGCCCGGGGTCCCCAAGATGGGGGGTCTTTGGGGATGCGTTAGGCCAGTCTCCTTTGCCTCCTCCACCCAGACTTCCGCCCATTCCGTTCTCGCTCCACAGGTGACCGCTCCTCACCCCAGCAGGCAGGACTCGCTTTTTTGCAGGATATGATAGTGAAAAGTTAGGTAAATGCAGGAGTTCTTGTGCCGCGCGTCCTCTCTGCTCAGTGGCTAGGCCACGCCCCTGGGTTGTGGCAGTTTAAGGGTATGTTCACATGGCATGTTGGATCCGAATATTGCATTCAAAAGCGCTGCGTTAATCGCATCCAACACGCAGGTGCGTGTTTGGATGTGTTTTGGCTGCAGCAGGAAAGCACCCTGTAGTTTTAAGGGTGCCTGCTGCATATTTCGGATCAAGAATTGACATGACAATTCTTTGAATGAATTCGAAAGACGCATTTAAACACGCAACGGCAATCACTCTTTTGAACTCTGATGCGGGTTGTACATTGACAGCAGTGTAAAATCACACTGCACATTGTTAGATGCGCATTTGGGTCTGTCTAGGGTCCAAAACACGCATCTAAAAACGGATCCAAAATCAGATCCAACACGGAGTGTGAACATACCCTAACACTGCATGGCCATTCTGGAATGTCTGTTTAAAGAGCACAGCTGTATACTAATTATGAAGGGTGGAGAGCTGGCTGTCAGCGATAGTCGGAACTCCAATGAGAAGACAGGGACAGTTAATTACCGTCCCTATTCTCATTCCCCTATGCTTTCGATCTCGGAAAAACCCAGTTACTGAGTCTTGAAAAGACAAGACAGCATTGCAGTCTGTAAAAAGGATTGGATATCCCCTTTAACTGGGGCAAGTATATGACCTTATGGGGTTTCACAATATTTAAAATAAAAAAACGCTAAATAAAATTTTAGCAAAATTAATACCAACAGTCCAAACCACAACTTTTAGCCCCACCCTTGATGACCCGCAAAATCTTTATTACCTACATATAAATGTCCATGATGGAAAAGTGACACAATTACAAAATCTATTTTAGTGCCTCTTCTGCTGTTAAAAAAATATTAAAACAATGACAAAAACTATTTACCCATATTATTAAAAAAAAAGTCTAAAAATAACATAAAAATTAAGCCTAACATATCAAGGATAAAAGGTGAAAAAATTAATAAAATGACTGGGCACAAGTAAGCGTTACAGCATTCAAACCCGGAAAAGAAAAATGTGCTTGGTTAGGAAGGGATGTAAACTGGCCAATCAGAAAATGGTTAAAGATCATTTTATTTACAACCTCAATTCCAAAAAAAGTTGAGACACTAAACAAATTGTGAATGAAAACTGAATGCAATGATTGTGGAGGTGCATACATCTAATAATTTTATTCAGAATAGAACATAGATGACGAATCAAAAGTTTAATCTGAGGTAAATGTAAGCAATAAGTGGCTGGAAAAAATGACCATTGAGCCATAATGAACAGTTGGAAGGAGCCAATCAACTCAATAATTAGGTGAATTGCCAATGATTGGTTATAACAAATGAAGATATCTGAGTGTAATTGTCTCTCTGAGCCAGTTGGTAAGAGGATCACCAATTCCACCATTGTTGCCGCAGAAGAAAGAGTGCAGCAATACAGGATGGTGTTACCAGCGGTAAAATAGCAAAGACATTAAAGTAATCATCATCAAACAATACATAACATCATCAAAAGATTCAGGAATCTGGAACAATCGACTGTGCCTTATGGTCAAGGCGTTTTTTTTAAAACTCTACTGGATGCTCGTTGATGATCTCCGGGCCTTAAACGTCATGCACCTTCAAACAGGAATGCCACTGTAAAGGAAATAACAGAATGGGATCTGAATACTTCTCAGAGAAAGCAATTGTCAGTGATACACAATCCCACAGTCGCCCATTCCGCCGTTGCCAGCTGAAACGCTACAGTGCAAGAGGAAAGCAATTTCTAAGCAAGCTCCACAAGCTCAGCCGTTGCACTGGGCCGGGGTATTTAAAAAATGGAGTGTGGCCAAATGTTCTGTGGTCAGATGAGTCATCGATTTGAAGTTCTTTTCTGGAACAGTGGGGACGCAATATCATCCGACCAGAGAGGACAAGGGACAACCCAAGTTGTCATCAACGCTCGTTCAGAATCCCTGCATCAATGATGGTATGGGGTTTGCATGAGTGCTTGTGGCATGGCAGCTTGCATGTATTGGAAAAGGCACATTAATGCAGAGAGTCTTGGTTAGGTTCATAGAAACAAAATATGCTCCCTATCTAGACGTCATTCTCTTTCAGGGAAGACCTGTGCATTTTTTTCAACAAGATAATGCAAAAGACTAATTTTGCAGCAACAACATCATCATGTGGCCTTCGTAGGGAGAAGGATCCGGGGATCCGGGGACTGAAATGGCCGCCTGCAGTCCAGATCTTTCAACTATAGAGACACATTTTGGCGCATCATAAAAGAGGGAAGGTGCGATCAAAGAAGGACCAGACGAAAGATTGAACAGTTAGAGGCCTGTATTAGACATGAGTGGGAGAGACTTCCTATTTCTAAAACTTGAGAAGCTGGGGGGATGCCACACAGGGGTTTACAAAACAGCATTGGTCCAAACTTTTTCTTTTTGGGATTTGGTGAAGCACATGATATTTCTGAAACAACATATTTTTCACTTAAAATAATTACATTCACTCAGTTTTTAACTTTTGATCTGTGATTTGTGTTTTATCTGAATATAATATTAGGATGGTTGGCACCTCCACATCATTGCATTCAGTTTTTATTCACAATTTGTATAGTGTCTCGACTTTTTGGGAATTAAGGTTGTATTTTGAAAGCGAAAGAAGAATACAAAAAGAAAAAGAACACAGCGTACAAGATGGATATGCCATGAAGATTTCTTTTTTTTAACCATAGTACTATTTTTATTGATCATTTTCATGGATAAGGGTAGGTAAAGTACAAACATACATTAGGGAGAACAGGAAAAAACAAACATGAAGTTACAATCAACAGTACAAAAAAGACAGAAATGCCAAAGCCAAAACTTAGTCCTTCGCAATTAAAAGATGAGGAAAAAAAAAAACAATCAGTTACTTAATAAACAATATGACAAGGTAAAAGTGGTGGAAGTTGGTTATGCTGGTGAACAAACACAAATTAGACCTCAATATGTCCCTATGCCTCTAAGCTGGCGTTAAAGGAAATACCCTAGAAGTGATCAAAATATGGTGATGTTAGTCAAGTTTCCTATTTCGTCTTATTTTTGATATAGATAGGGGTAATAGGAGTGAAGTTTCACATTATAGTGAAAATTAACTTTCACATTACTTCTTTGACGTGACGGGGGGGAAGAGGACTTCCAATGAAGTGCCACCGAAAATCATTGCGGCTATTAGAATGTTGATGGTGCATCCGTCTAACTTGTTGATGGGAAATCTTCAAGAGAAATGTCTAGGATAGCAAGGTAGGGGTTAAGAAACGGGGAAGTAAAGGACTTCGACTATCTTTTTATTTATTTCAGACCAGTAGTTGGTATTACGGGGCGGCAGCTCACCACATATGGGGATAGAGTACGTCTATTCGCATCCCCTCAGCACAGTCTTGATGAGAGGAGGAAAAATGAGAATTCGTGTATGGGTTTAAGTACCACCTGAGATAGATCTTTTTCATTAGTTCTATGTGGTTCACACATCTGGAATGTTTAACAACTAACGTAGAAGACTTTAGCCAAGTCTGGCATCGAGAAGGAGCAAGATAACTCACTCTCCCATTTCGTGATATAAAAATGGTTTAGTATCATGATTATTTTCTAGTATAAAGTGTAGGATATTGATTATTCCTTTACTGGCTGCCTCTTGTTTGCTAAGAACATTAGCTTACGAAGGACAACATCTGTAGGTGAAGCCGACCATTCCCATAGATGTAATGCTATGTCTATCTGCAGGTATTGGTTAGAAGCATGATATAGGGCATATCATAATGACATCTGAGTTTCAAGGAGGAGATTTAAGGGAATCATTGGGTAAATAAATCGATACTCGTGACAGACCTTCGCGTGATCCAGTTGGATAGTGGAAAAGAGGGTTATAGACATCTTTATGGGATTGACAGCGGGCAATTATTTTTTGTTAAGGTACCCATCTGTCTGGGACACCATGTTGGGACCAACTCTGATGGCATGGTATGAACAGGGGAGAGTTACCGGATGGCTGAGGATATTTCCACACCCAAGTGATGCTATTAGTATATTTTAACCGAGAAAGGGAAAAAAACCGAGGCGTTTTTTCTAAAGATGACCCATCCCTGGAGCTACGGAGATGTCCAGAGGTAGTAAAATAGAGTCCAGAATAGATGGCACGTTATAGGGGAGAGTAGATGTGTTACAGACATACCGCAATTCTTAAGGGGTAGATAGAGTATTGTCTCTTGCATCTTGGGCGCTTTGAAGTGCCATATGATTTGTAAAAGTTTGATTTTGAAGTTTATTAAGGAGGGTTAAGAAATATGAAGGGCAGGGTTCGAGCTATGTATAGAAAATTTGTGGTAATAACATCATCTTCACCAAATTATTTTGGCATCCAGGATAAGGGAAGAGTATTATTTAGACCTGTTAATCTCTGCCATTGAAGGTTGTGGAAAGCTTGATAGGTTTAGATTGATGGTTACTTATCAGGAGAATGTGAAAATTTTTATACTGAAGGTATGTAATGTAGTTTGTTTCCCAAGTGAAGTTGCAATCAGACAGTTTCTTCCCGACTAGTCATTGAAATATTGAAAGGTAATACTACTGATTTGCTTGATGAGTTTATAATACAAATATATGGGATTAATTTCCTATAAACCTCATTTGAGCGGGGATTGGAAACCTTGGCGATGTTACAACATGATTAGAATATCATCGGCAAACAGGCTTATTTTGTTGCTCTCTTCCAAATAAAGGATGAACTCCTGAGAGGAAGAGGAACTACGGATTATTTTCCGCAGGGGTTCCACACAGAGGACATAAAATTAAAGGGAGGAATTAGTGGGCACCCTTGCTGGTTCCATTTGAGATGGGGAACGGAATGAGATGAGGAAGCTCGGGAGTACATTTAGCTGATGGGTGAGGAAAATACAGGGCCATAAGGGCTTGTAGAATTAGACCAGAAAAACCAATTTAATCATTACTGCTTTGATAGATATCAATAAGTCTGTCCAAAGGCTTTTTCAGCCATCGAGGGAAAAGGCAGAAGAGCTGGAATTTACTTGAATGATCATAATTGAATATATCCGTAACTCTTCTAACTCCATCTCGAGTTTGGCGGGACTTGCACATGCCTGGATTGGTCGTATTAATTAATAGGGTAATATAACATTCAGACGATTAAGCTAGGATTTTGGCGGATAGAGTTTTGATGTCATTGTTAAGAGAGAAATAGCCTATAGTAATTCGCCTGGTCAGGTGATTTGCCCGGTTTGGAATGGTTGTGATTAGGCTTCAAGGCATTTTCTTTAGGGCCTCCCCTTTAGCCATAATGGATTGGAAAAACAGAATAGTAAGGTATAGGGGATAAAGTGGAATTAAATAAAAATTTTATAATTTCATTAGTAAACCCATATGGGCCAGGAGGATTTGTTTAATTTTGAACTAGCTATGGTTTTTTCAACTTCGTGAATAGTTATTGATCTATTCAGGTATGCAAACTGGTCTGGTGTTAAGGATGGGAGATTTGCCATTTCTAAAAAGAAGAAGTGCATTTGATGGAATTGAGTAAATATCTGGGTCGTTTTGAAGGTTATTAAATCAGTGTAGTAATCCGCAAACGTATGTAGCAAATGGCCTGGGGATCGCATATTTTCTTCTGTGATGGACGAAGTGGTTTTAATAAAAGGGTATTTTAATCCTAGCTTGGAATTTTTTGACGCTGTTTTACTAGTATTCTAGTATGGTTCTGTCCCCTTGGAGTAGAAGAAAACGCCATTTGACGTTTAGACAATGTGGTATTCATAGTTCTGTAAGTTAAGATTTCTCCAATTGATTTCGCAATCTTCTAATTTCCTTTGTTAGTAGAACTAGGATTATTTTAAATTCTTTGTCTAATAGTTGTAATTTTTTGAGGGTATTCGTTCAGGCCGCTTCCTTCTCTTTTTTTCTCTCGACGCAGTTCTTATGCAAACTCCCCTTATAAGGCTTTGTGAGCAACACCATTGAATACTTCTGGGGGGGGGCAGAAGGAGAATTCAAGTCAAAGTACTCCTTCAAAGCGTCTGGAATACTCTGGACTAAGGTAGGTGATTTAGATAGCATGTGATTTATGCGCCAAGGAGTGAAAGGAGGGAGGGCAATGATCTTAATAGTAAGTATAACAGGGGCTTGATCGAACCAGGTAATGTACCCGATTTCCGAACCTGAGTACATCTGCAAGAGATCGCATATTTACCAGAAAGTATTCAATCCTTGAGTGGGTGTTTTGGGAAGCAGAGTTAGGTGTGTAATCCTTCTCAAGGAGTGCTGGTACCTCCAAGGTATGCAGGTTTTCTCCATATCTAGACTGTTTGAGATCTGGGAATGACGTTAAACCTTTAGTGGGATTGTGTCATCTCTTTGTCTGGAACAATACTGAAATCACCACAGATGAGTAGTTATCCAATAGCAATTGATTTCAGCCTTTTCTAAACACTTTTGGTATAAAGAAAGAAATTTGTCACGTTGTTAGGGGCATAATGTTGTCCAGGGTATAGGAAGTTGTATTAATTTCGCATTGGAGGATGATATATCTACCTTTGGGGCGATTAATGCCTGGGAACATGTGAAGGCCACAAGTAGTCATCTTTATAAAAATAGCCATTCCTTGCCTTTTTTAACCGGCATAGAGGAGAAGTAAGAGGAAGGGGATAATTTTTTTATTGACGTACCTTGGGTATCCTCGTCTCTTAAATGAGGGGGGGGGGTCTCTGTGAGACAGAGTGATATCGCTGTTGGGGGAGCTTAAAGGGCATCTTTCCAGAAGTGTTTGCTCTTTTTTGGGGTGAATTAAGGACTTTTGTGTTCAAGGATTGGATTTTAAACTACCATGGTGAACTTCACCAATATCTATTATAAACCAAGCATAACATTTTAACTCTGAGTTAAGCACCCTAGAACTGTAATGGTGTTGTCTTGTGCATTATACAGGACTTAGGAATCTGGCAAAAACTGTGTAAAACAGGAACAGAGAACAGTAAGGTAGTAAAAATAAAATTATGCAAGAATATCCCGCAAGGGGAGAAAACCGGCGACAAGGATAGTACTGTGTGTAGGGAGCCTAGGAGGACAAAGAAAGAAAAAGAGAGTAAAAAAAAAAAATTAGAATCGGCACAAAAACCTAAAAGGAGCCAACCATGTATGAGCTCACCAGTGGGACATGAAATCTAAGCGGTCGTGATCTTTGTATCAGTCAACTGGTACTGTCTATCTCTTGCCGCGGTCTTCTCAGACCTTCAGAGGAGATACGGGACTGGTTTTTCTCTTCCATGCCGGCGTAGAGTGGTTGGTTGGGGGGATATTAAGCCCAGAGTTATTAGTAATGTGATTCCGGAACCATAGTTGGGGAGTTACAGACAAATCGGTTGTATTATCTTTAGGGATATGATCAATTTAACTGGAATCACCAGTGATACGAAAATATGTGTTCACGATTAGAATTTAGTATATGAGGCAAACTCTTTTCTTCTATTGGCATTGTCCCTGCAGACAAGTCGGGAAGATGAAGAAGGTCTTTGAATATATCTGGGAGAAGAACCACCTTGCCGGAGCACATGAGAAGGCTGTCTTTGGTTCGGTTGAAATGAATTTTTGCGGATGGACATCGCGTGGGAGGAAGGAGAGATGTTGTTTAGGCTTAAGGAAGCGATGTATCCGGTCAACCGTAAGGTCCAATAGTAGTGGCTCTCAGAAGGGCAATAGGCCGATCATATCTGAAGAGGTAAAGGAAGAGCATGGTCGGATGAGATTGTTTCAGGGATCCCTCTGATAGGATATTAGACCGGCGGGATTGTCTTCTAGATCCATGACTTGTTGGACTAACTTAGAACCTCAGTCTTACCAAAGTGATTGTGGAATCAATAAGATGATTGTGGGTTGAAGCAAACTCAGTCATTTTTTGTTCTATATGGTCTGTTCTGGAGGACCAATGCCCGGATGTCTCCCCTGAAGTAGTTCGTCATTTGCTTAAAAGTC
The DNA here is from genome assembly GCA_025379985.1 of Phyllomedusa bahiana. Lineage (NCBI taxonomy): Eukaryota > Metazoa > Chordata > Amphibia > Anura > Hylidae > Phyllomedusa > Phyllomedusa bahiana. The sequence goes on from JAODAL010003290.1 coordinate 153,613, forward strand.
TTTTGTAAGTGTCTATAAAAGATGAGAAGAGTTGTGCCCTTAAGGTGTTTTCAGTAAAGCCCGGCTTTGTCAGGAGGTTCTTGAAGATCATATCCATCGACCGACTTGGAGATGGAGTGGGAGACGAGGGAGGGAAGGCTGAGTGAGCCTTCTGATCTACGAGGTTGTGATGGAGGCTGTTGAAAAAAACTCGATGAGCTTGGGTCGGTTTTGCCTTGGTTTTTTTTTTTGAAGTAGCCCCCCATTAGCAAGGAAGGGTTGGTTTTGGGTGGGTAGCGGAACGGGTTTGAAGGTATGTATATTTATTTATACTTAAATAATTTTTTATTTTTTTTTTCTCCTTTTAATAAATGCCTATTTTTGGCAGTTAGCAGTTGTAAATTGGGCAGGGAGTTTCCAGAAACGTTGAAGTCGAAGTGGTAAGCCCTACGTGAGGAATGAGGGAGCTCGGGGATGTGACAGTTAGTGGATCTATGCGGTTTGCTTGCAGGAGTGGAAACGGCAATGGTAATAACAATCAAGAGGAACAGGGATCACAAGGAATTTTGAACAAACAAATCCTCTGCATGGTTTATGTGTCAGTTGGTAGGTTCTCTGCTGATACTTATTTACAGTCAGGGAAGTGGGCATGTATTATTTCAGTGTATATTTGCAGGGTTAAATGCCTAGAGTGAAGGGCTATAACAGTAGTATATGCAGGTTCACAGGGTGGAACACTAGACGGATTGTTTGTTGCTGATGTAGCTGGCTTGAGGTAGAGGACAGCTAGATGATTGCAGCTATATGAGAGTGGCTACGTATATGCTCAGAGCTATGGTGGGAGATTTTTCGAGGGCTTATTAGAGGTTATGGTGACTGTGTCAATAATGAAGAGCTTTAGTATAGAGCCTTATAGGTGCCCTAGGATGCCGTTTTAGAGGATGTGCATGGATTACATCCCAAAGGGTCAACCCCAAGCACTGATGAAGACCTCAGATGAGACTGAGCTGCAGAGCTGTGGCGATGACAAGAGCTGAGACACGCTGCATCGGCCGCTGTATCACTTGGGAGAGGGAGGGAGCCCGTATTACTCACTGCGACCTGTACTGAGCTGGCTACCACACTCCGTTCCTGGAAGCTTGCCGAGGTGTCGGGCGCCCGCGGTTGTAGTGAGTGTGGAGCGCGTTCACAGAGGTGATGCAGGGAAAGTCCCTGGAGACGACGCTCTGTTGTCGTACTTCCCGTGCCACTTCGTGTCTGAGGTAGCTGCGGGCTGGTGGTTTTCTCTTCCACGGAGAGAAGAAGAAAGTGTTCGGTGATGATCCCCAACTCTTCTTTTTTCTCGTGGGCTCAGTTGAGGGGTTGATGGGTGATCCAAAGTAGGGTTAGTTTAGCTGAGGTGGATGTCACTGATCGGAGCTCCTGCTTCAGACGTCCGCCATCGTTCGGCACCAAGCCACGCCCCCATGCCATGAAGATTTCTAATAGAGGGAAAGATCATTTCCAGTGAAATAGTTTAGTTGTATACATAGCAAGAATTGTTTCAGATCATGAATACACATCCTCTACAAAGTAGAACAGAAGAAAAAAAAAAGTCCAGCAATGTATGTCGTATCATAAAATAGGACATTATGCTTTACGTCATAACATATGTCATCATAAAATGCAATAACATGTTACAGTGGACTATGAAAAGGGGGCACCCTATGTCTATAGGGAAGGAGGTTTCACCCCCTTTTTTCACCATAATAGAAGTGAGACTATGGAATTCATTGCCACGATAGGTTGTAGTGGTGGATTCATTATCCAAGTTTAACTCCTTAACCCACCATGATGTATAAGTACGTCATTGCAGTGTTAAGGGAGTATGAGCAGGCTCCCTCACTGAGCTTGCTACATACGTGGCAGGTGCCAGCTGTTAGATACAGCTGATACCCACTGCTAATAGCAGAGATCAGAGTTGACTCTGATCTCTGCTGTTCAACCCTTAGACACCATGGTGATTGTGGCCACAGCGTCCCGCATGCTGAACACTGTAGAAGAAAAGAACATTCTAAACCCCAAAATTGCAGATGTTTTGGTCATTTCACATCACCTAAATATTGTAATGAAGAGTGAACAAAAAGTCGCATCTACCCCAAAATGGTACCAACAAAAAGTACACTTCATCCCGCAAAAAATGCACCATCACTCAGGTCAATAGATGGAAGAACAAAAAAGTTATTGGTCACAGAATATGGCACTGCAGCTCAAGTTTAAACAATAGAAAATGTTTGAATTGTTTTTTACTAAAACATAACAAAAACACTACATATTTAGTATTGCCATAATCGTATCAACCTTCATATTGCATATAAAAAATCATTTATATTGGAGTGAAGGCTTTAAAAAAAAAAAAAAAAAACCCCGCAAACATGGCGCTTTATTTTCACATTTTCTAACACTTACAATTTTTTTTAGGTTTCCCAGTATGTTCTATGGTCCAATAAATGACAACATTATAAAGTGCATCTTTTTCCCCAAAATAAAAGCCCTCCTATGTCTGTGTAGGTGAAAAGGTAAAACAAGTTATGGCTCTTGGAAGGCGGAAAGGAAAAAAGAGAAGAGCCGTATTATTTTGACCATGGGGGGTTAAGGGTTGAGATTCCTTTCTTTAAAAATATCATCTCACAGCTAATGGTTATTAGACTCTGTAGGCAGGATGTTGATCAAAGGATTTATTCATATCTGAAGTTGGGAAGGAATTTTTTCTCTTTTACAGAGCAATTAGCATCCGTTTCATAGTGGTTTTTGGCTTTTTCTCAATCAGCACTGTAGTGTTATAGGTTGGACTTATTAGACTTGTGACTTTTTCCAACCTTATCTACTATAATACTGGTAATTGCTGTACTTTTAGTGTAAGCGATCATTGCAGTGTCTAAGGGTATGTTCACACGATGTACTGCGGCGTGTACAGTGCGTGCCGCAGTACATTGTATTTTTCGGGAGCTCATGCTAATACGCGCGTACTCCCGCGGCGCAGGGGGGCAGTAGCCGCCGGCCCCATTGAAATTCATTACTCGCGGCGCGTATTTGCCGCAAATAATTGGCATGTCACTTATCTCCCCGCGCGTACAATGCGATCGTATTGTACAAGCGAGGAGAGGAGGCGTAATCCATAGTTCTCTACGAGAACTATGGATTACCGTAATTTCGGCGCGCATCTCATCCGTATTAGAGCTCAAATACACAGTGAACATACGCCATGTTAACATACACTAAGGGATTAAACAGCACAGAATGGAGCCGGCTCCATTCCCCGCTGTTACCAGCGTGTGCCAGCTGCAATTAGCTACAGAGCCCCTTACCGACACTGGGACGTAAGTTTATGTCCAGTGTTGTTAACGGGTTAAGGAATGTACTGTACTTTACTAATGATAAAAATAAATAAATCTATATCAGGATGGTTCCAGTTTTTCCTAAACAGCAGTTGACGGATTACCTTTGTCATGGACAAAGATTATTCCCTTCCAGCCATTCGATGTTCATATCTGTAATAATGTCTGATCAAGAGTATATCGGCTATTAGTCAAAGATGGCACCTGCCTTCAAAGGCTGGACCTGAAGAAAACTCTCTGGCATCTAAGCAGTTATACAGGGAAGGGGAAACCACCCTCTGTCACCCAATCGCTGTCCCACCTGAAATGCAGTCACTGCTTGTCATGGCAGCTGGAGACCTAATGAATGCAAGCATGCCTACCATGTTAGGGTACTTTCACACAGCACAGTTTTGGTGCAGTTTTAACTGCGCTCCAGTTAAACTGCCTTTATTACCAGCAAGCTTCTTTCACTTATCTTAACGGTTTGGAAAGTGAGTAATCAATTAGTGAGTGTGTAATCCACAATACTTCAAATACAGCAATTGATTACTTACTTTAACACCTTTCTGAACAATTTAGACAACTGAAAGAAGCTGGTCATAAAGGCAGTCTTATTGGCGCACAGTTAAAACCACACCAAAACTGTGCTGTGTGAAAGCAGCCTTACTGCTCCTATTACATCTTACAAGAAACAGTGTGTAAAAATAAAACAATGAGCGGTTGCAATTACGCAAAACATTACTGTTGCATTATAGTGTACAAGCAATTGCGCCCCCAAGTGGTCAAATAACCTAGAGGAACTAACATATGCTTAAAAAATGTAAAACTAAAATAAAATATTGAGTTCAAAACAACAACTGTTTCCCATTTTACATATATAAAAAAAGAAAGTAAAAAATTTAAAAGTCCTGATCTGCATACTGAAGGTTGATAAAAACTGCACTTTAACCCACCAAGCCTTCACACAAGTCTGTAGATAAAAAAAATAAAAAATTGCAAAACAAATTAAAAAAAAAAGTTTTTATCATTTTAAAAGTAGAAATATATACTACTCACAAAAGGTTAGGGATATTTGGCTTTTGGTTGAAATTTTAGGATGAACATACAATTTCTTAAATTTTTTTTAAAATGTACTAAATGAGACCATCTCTTAACTTTGGAATGCATAGGTCCAACTGTTCAATGTTTCAGTACGTTTTGCACAACTAGCTGATCTCTAACAAGGAACTTAATAGCGAAACTCCAACAGGTGTTTGATACCTGAATCACAAATAAATTTAGAAGATTCATTTGAGTTGGGAATAAAACAGTCCTCCTCATCATGCTGTTCACATTTTGACATCATGAGACCAAAAAAACACCTTGCAATTGATCAGCAGTACCTCGCCAAGCAGGTTTCAAGCAGGATGCACTCAGACAGAAGTGACCACTGAGCTTAGAGTGTCACAGTGTGTATTCACCAGATTGCAACAGAGATACAGGGAGACTGGAAGAGTCACAGAAAGGCAAAGAAGTGGGTGTCCTTTGGCTAAATCACACACTGATGACCGCTTCATTGTTAATAATGCCATGCAGAACCGGATAATGAATGACACACAACTCCAGGCACGTTTAAAGGAGGTGAGAAACAACCAATTGTCACGTCAGGCCATTTGTAACCATTTACATCAGCGTGGTCTGCTGCTAAACAAATGGCAATGGTACCTGACCACATCACCAGGCACAGGCATCATTGTCTTGTATGGGCCAGGGAGCATTTACGCTGGACTAAGGATAATTGATCCTCAGTGCTGTCCAGTGATGAAACTCTGAGCAAAAATGATGGCCGCCAACAATGCTGAAGATGTCACGGAGAGCGATATGCATCAACCACTGTTGTCACCAAACAAGCCTTTGCTGGTGGTGGTGGTGGTGGTACAATGTGGGCAGGTGTGTCTAGTCAATACAGAACTGACCTACACTTTGTGAATAGTACAATTACAAGCCTCTACTACTTGAATAGCATCATTAATCAAGTCATTGTACATGAACAACACAGGGCTAATTTCATCTTCATGGATGACAATGCTTCAGCTCAATGAGGTCACATCATCAGGGAATGGCTGTTGGAGGCTACGGTAGCTCAAATAGAGTAGCCTGCACTTTCTCCAGACCTGAACCGCCTAGAGAACTGGTGGGATCAGCTGAGTCACAGGGTAGAAATTCGTACCTCTGAACCTCAATGACCTGAGGGGTGCCCTTCAAGAAGAGTGGGATGCTATGCCTCTGGAGTCAATAACTCGAATTGTGAACAGCATGAGACGCCATTGTCAAGCTGTAATTGATGCTCAAGGTCACAGAACATGTTGTTGAGACATTGACATTTTTGATGGTGTATACCCTCCACTGTTGTTGGCTTTTGTGTCATTAAATTGTTTGAGATAAGAAAATCAACATTGCATGCTCCGACTTAAATTGCCTCAAGATAAAATATAATTGTAGCGTGAAATTGTTACGATTTCCTTAATTTACACCTGAAAACCAAATATCCCTAACTTTTTTTTTTTTTTAAAACAATTTTTATTGACACCAATAAAGAAAAAAAACATACAATAAAACAGTATTTCAAGGTAGGCAACAGTCAGTGTCATTTTTATAAAAGATAAAACCCTCAACAATAAACAAACCTCCTCCCGCCCACATGCACATACAGTCACTACATCAAACAACTATTGCATCTGGTGTAAATGGATTCACTGGTCTCGGTCGCCTCCAAGAATTGTCACATCGCTCTACTGCTCTCCCTGCATTCTGGGTAACACAGACTACCGCTTGGCCGTTCAGCTACCCGCATAGACGGATCACGAGACGCTGGCGTCTGAAGCCAGTTTGTGTAACCAGCAATCCACCGTTTGGATCACAGGTTTTTACTGCCGTATTAACAATTTCATTGGAGATTTTGAATATTGATGGACTGTGTGCTAATGCATATTTGTTTATATTAAAAACACGAAGTTAAAAAGAATCGCTTGTGGCATACAACATATGTTTTTATGAAAGTCAAGTTTACTGGGCATACGGGGGTTGCCTGATGTCGGTATACTGAAATACAGTGTAAGACCTCGTTCACACGGCTTATTTTGCCGCGGATTGGCGCCGTACTCCGCGCCGGATTTGCGCTTCAGTACGGCGCCATTCCGTCGGAGTCATTACGGTAATCCACTGCTCTCATAGAGAACAGTGGATTCCGTCGCTCCTCCCCGCTCGGCGAATCCGCCGCGGGGGGAGAAAGTGACATGCACATTATTTACGGCGCGTACGCACCGTAAACAATGCATTGTCTATGGGGCCGGGAGCGGCGCCCCCGTCCCACACCTTATTCACAGCGGATTTGTGAGCTCAATACGGCTCACAAATCCGTTGGGAATAAGCCTTGTGAATATGGCCTAAGAGTACATTTTCTACATAGAGTATAATGAAAACGGCACACATCTGGTATCAGTGGAATGGTGCTGACCCACAAAATAAAGATAATGGGCCTCTTAAAACAAAAAGATGGTCTTTGTTACCCAAAGCAACCAATCAGAGCTCAGCTTTCATTTTATCAGAGCAGTATAAGAAATAAAAGTTGAGTTCTAATTGGTTGCTATGGGCAATAAGGACAGTCTTACTGTTAGACAGTTTTCATAAATGAGGCCCGATGTTGCTTATATCACACATAGAACACTGTAAATATGAAACCCCAAAATCAAAGGCACAATTGTCTCCCCCCACCCACCCAACAAAGAATTTGTTTTTTGTTTCCCAACACGTTATATGGTATACAGTATTAAAATACAACTTTGTTCCTCGAATAGAAAGCTCTCATACGGCTGTATGGATAAAAAAAAAAAGTTATGGCTCTTTGAAAATGAAGAAAACGAACGTGTCACCAATCATCACAGTGTTGATGAAGAGAAGCTTTCCCACTTGTTAGCAATGCACGGTACAGAAAAGTGACTCCATCATCACTAAATCTATTTTCTAGCGATGGCAACTGTCCATAATCTCTTTGTCCACCTGTGCTCTGAAGTAATGACAGCCGTTTCCCTGGGTCCATTACCTGGCATGCAGCTCCATATCACCATGATGGGGAAAAGTGATTGTTTCCTCCAGGTGCCATCTATGCATGTTTTACTAGAACAGCACCAGAAAAAGATTCAGCATCATCGTCTTGGCCAATGCAGATTGGTGATTTTTCGTAGAAACACAGAAGATTTAGGGCAAAGCATGACCAAATGGTTTACTTTACCAGTCACCACTGAATATCACTTTCATTCAACCATCCACATGCCACGATTTCTTCCCTTTCGTCTCATGTATCCTTGTTTTCTTCTGTTTAGGTGTTAATGTTGGTTTTCTTTTGATTTCTTGATATGTGAATCTCACTTTATGCTGCTGACTTCTTTCAATTCTGTCAAGCACTTGGACTTCTGCTTCTGTCAATTTATCATTTATTCATTGAACATTTTCTATTTTCAAGGCATTTTGCTTTTAATTTTCTATCCTGACACTTTGACGTCTTCCTTGAGCTACATGTGCTTTCCTGTATCAACCCCTTAACGACACTGAATGTAAACGTAAGTCGCTAACTGGCTTTGCGGGCTGCCGGTTCCATTTCGTGGACATGGCGATCACGGCACAGCATCTAAATGAATGAGAAATAGTGCTGTGCACCGTTCCTCACTCCGATCAGAGTTTACATGGAGGCTGGAAGCCTTGTGAAGACTTCAATCACCTACATGTTTCTTGTTTTATTACTCTTCTTCACATTTTACCCCACTTAGAATTTTTTTGTGTTTTTTTAGTGCATTCTATGTTACGGTGAATGACACCATTAGAAAGTACATCTTGTCTAGCAAGAAGAAAAAAATCCCTCATATGTCTATGTAGATGGAAAATAAAAAAGTTATAGCTCTTGGAAGCCGAGGAGGAAAAAAACTGACATGTCCACCAAAAAAAGGCTTGTTCCTTAACCCCTTAACGCCCGAACCTTTTTTTTCAAACTAGTTTTTTCCTCCCCGACTTCCCAGGGCCATAACTCTTTTATTTTTCCACCTACATAGATATATGAGGGCTTTTATTTTGGTGGACGATGTACTTTCTAATGATGTCATTCATCATACCGTAGAATATACTAGAAAAACGCAAAACATTCGAAGTGGGGCAAAATGTGAAGAAAAACGTACTTGCGCCATGTATGTGAAGGTTTTATTTTTACAGTGTTCAACCTTTGGTATAAATAATGTGTTATTTGTATTCTACAGGTTGATATAAATCTGCCAATACCAACCTTTTTCGTTTTCAGTTCTATTTTTCAAATTTTTGCTGTGGAGCCATTTTCTGCGACCAATAACTTTTTTGTACGTCTACCTACAGGCATGAGTGAGAGTGTATTTTTTGTGGGCTGAAGTGTACTTTTTATTGGTACCAGTTTGGAATACATACAACTTTTTTGATCTCTTGTATTCCAATTTTTAGGGGATATGAAATCACCAAAAAAACGCAATTTTGGTGTTTGGAATTTTTTCAGTGCACGGGATACATTGTTATATTTTAACTCCTTAACGACCGCCCACCGTCTTTTGGCGGCGGGCATTTCAGGTCGTTCATCTACAGCGATGTCTTTAGGCATCGCTGCAGACTTCGGAGTTTGCATGCCCGGCGCCTGACATCGGGGCTGTACTACACCGCTCCATATCCCAGCGCAGCTCCTGTAAGCACCAGGGAGCGGGGGAACCTCCGCTCCCCAGTGCTTTAACCCTTTTATTGCCACGGATCAAAGGGTTTCCCTGCTCTGTCGGGTGATTGGAACACCCGGTGACCCGACAGAGCCTGGGGAAAAGCGGCACAGTCAGCCCTGTGGACCTAAAGTGGCCCCAGAGCTGTCTGTGTAAAAAGCCATTGATCAGGACAGACTGTGCGCTGTTGTGACGTGACGATACCAAATATGTGTAACTTTTTTATTTGTAAAATGGCAAAAGGGGTGTGATTTGAACTTTTAAGATTTCTTTTGTACTTTAAAACATTTTATTTTTACTTTAACTCTGAGTTCAGCTATGATGCTTCACCACTAGGGGGCTCAATCATTTATACAGTACAGCCTATTGCATTGTACTAGAATGTATGTGTGTACCAATATGGCGGTTTTACTACTTTCTGCCTGTGACAGTAAGTAGTAAAATTAAAAGCATGGCAGTGATGGCAGCCTTCATCAGTGTCATGGACGCTCCTGCGACCACCGTCCCGGGTCGCAGGCGCGTCCGTGCCCCTGCTCCCAGCGGAGCCCCGTCCCGCACGTCGGGTTCGGGGTCCGCTCGTGCCCCGGTCCCTGCCGGCGTCCACTTACCCAGCCACACTCCTGCTCAGCCTGTCCTCAGCTCCCGGCGCGTGGCTCCGCCCCTAGGGCGCGCGCGGCCCGGCTCTTTGAGATTTAAAGGGGCAGTGCGCCGGTAATTGGTCATTGCCGGGCACTGCTCCTATTTATGTCCGGCCTCTTCCTGCCGGCCCTCGCCGGATCCTTGGTGTATATTCCCATGGTGAAAGTGTTCCAGAGCATTCCTGTCTTGCCTTACCGTGTACCGACTCTCTGCTTACGTTTACCGTCTACGAACCTTGCCGCCTGCCCTGACCTCCTGCTTGTCTACCATCTACGAACCAGAGCCGCCTGTCCTGACCTCCTGCCTGTCCACGACCACGAGCCTGCCTGCCGTTACTGTACCTCGCACCCTTGGCCGCCAACGCAGGCAAGCCCCGCCAGTGGTAGTGACCTGGTGGACACCCGCCGCAGCAAGACCATCCCGCTTTGCGGCGGGCTCTGGTGAATACCGGGTCCCACTTAGATTCCACTCCCTGGTGTGGGCTTACGCCATCGCCTGCGGTGGTCCAGTGGATCCACCTCCAGACCGTAACAATCAGGCTTCCAGCTGCCATGTTAATCAGTCAGGGTCCCGCGATCTTGCTGCGGGGGTCCCAATTGCAGTGATGAACGCAGGGCCGGGACAAGACATTATGGTGCCCTAGGCAAATGGGTCAAATGGTGCCCTCCCCCCATTATAGTAAATATATTAATAGTTCAAATGCCTCCCCCCTTGCTATTTTACAAAAGAAAAAAATATAAAAGTTACACATAATTGGTATCAACGCATACAATCCAATCTATTAAAAAATTACATCCTTCCGTCCATATGCTCAACAATGTAATAGAAAAAAAAATCATTTTATGCTTTTGGGTTTTTGGTCATTTGACATCCTCTAAAATTAAAGAAAAGTGGCCAAAAAGTCACATGTATGCCAAAATGGTGCCAATGAAACGTACATATCAACCTGCAAAAAATGCTCCCTCACTCAAGTCCCCAGAGGGATGAACCCAAAAGTTATTGGCTGAAAATTTAAAGAGTAGATGTTTGGGGTTTTTATGGTACTAAAACATGATTATAACCCTACATATTGTCACGGGCATGGTGGATTCGCTGGACCACCGCAAGCGATGATGACGTAAGCCACGCCAGGGAGCGGAGTCTAAGTAGCCCCCGGTATTCACCAGAGCCCGCCGCTAAGCGGGATGGACTTGCTGCGGCGTGAGGCTACCAGGTCGTTACCCCTAATGTGACATGCTTGCGATGGCGGCCGGGGTAATGCGTGGTACAGAATCCTAATCCAGAGGCGTAGTCGGGGACAGGCAGGAGGTCAGGACGGCAGAGGTTCGTGGTCAGAGACGGGCAGAAGGTCAGGGCAGGCGGCAAACAGGCAAGGTCAGGAAACGTAGCGGACGGACTGGTACACGGATAATCAGGCAGGACTTCCAACACTCTCTAGACTAGGTAACGCACACCAACGAACTGGCAGAGAGTGCTGGGGGCGTATCCCTTAAATAGGACCAGTGCCCGGCAAAAGACCAATTACCGGGACGCTGGCCCTTTAAATCCAGACCAGCCATCGCGCGCGCGCCCTAGACAGTGGGTACGTGCACGGCGGCCGGGACAGGCAGGAGCAGCGTACACAGGAGCGTGGACGGGTAAGTGAGCCGGGC
>JAODAL010003290.1:170000-176743 GCA_025379985.1 Phyllomedusa bahiana
TACTGCACGGTGAGTGCTGTTAAAAATAAAAAACACTACTAGGATTGCAGTATTTTTTTCACCCTGCCTTCAAAAAACGGATTTCAAAGTGATCAAGAACTGGGCTCTCCATCGGTTACCAATAAACATGGTGTGTTCCTCCTTATCCATCAAAATCTCTCCTCTTCCTTTTTTCAAGGGGTTGTTTCACTACAAAAAATAGCTTTCAAAATGTAGAGAAATGAAGACGTTTTCCAAATATATCGCGTTGTTCATTTTTTTTTGTTAAGGAGCTACAAATGATTTTATCACCTTCTGAGGGCTCTCAGGTTTCCCAAGTGACTGACCTGTGTACTCCTTCTCCCCTGCTGTTTGTTCTATTTGATAGCAGGGAGTGTTGTAATCACACAGGTCATGGCTGGCAGTGTGAGAGCTTGTGTGTTATCTGATCTTTCAGACAAAAGACTAATTACATTAGCTCAGAAGCTTCTTGGGACCTCAAAGAAGGTAATTTAGCTAATCTAGACTGATAAACAGAGAAGTCTGAATACAGGGAGCTCATATGCTAATTACAGACAGCTTGACCAGGAAGTGACAGAGCAAAGCAGCATTATTTCATTCATGCATCCTATGAAATTTTGAGATGAGACAACCCCTGTACGGGGTTATTCACACTGAGTTTTCACTCTGTGTAAACTACGCTTTTAAGATCCATCGCTGGCACCGCCACGACGGACCCAGAGACCGGTCTAAACAATTAGCTGTGACTTTATCACTGCGGGCTATGAGGAAGACGCCGCGGCGTTCACGTGAGAGATTGTGAAAACTCCTTGTGAACAACCCCTAACTGCAGGGGAAGAGATTTCTTTGGGAGACAGCTAAAGCGGTCATTAGAGGCCACCTAATAGCTTACACTATTAAAGGTCAGAAAGTGGTTTCTGACCGAATAAGAATATTGAGTGACGAACTCCGACAATCATACACAGATTTCTTGTCTAACCTGTCACAAGCATCCAAAACTAAATGGTCTAATACCAAAAAGAATATGAATGCTGGCTTGATTTTAGAGTGGTATCTAGGCGGTCATGAATGTCAGCTAAATTATTCAGGTTTGGAAACAAGGCGGGAAGACTCCTGGCTAATTTTGCCAGGGGGACTATCCCTAGTTCAAATATATATGCATTGAGGGACTTATGTGGGAATTTACAGTACTCCGCTACTGCTATTAAGCGTCCTTCGTGAATTCTATGGTAAGCTCTATTCACTAAAGGTAGCCGATGACAAAGATCCTTCCCAATGGCTTTGCCACCTGTCTCTCCCTTACTTATCTGATGCAGATAGGGACTTTCTCAACAAACCTATTCAACATGAGGAAATTCCCACTGCTATTAAAAACGTAAGTAATAATAAAGCTCCAGGTCTAGGGCTTCTCAGAAGAGTTTTACAAGATTCTTAACCCAGCGATAACACCACTTTTAACTACAGTTTCTAACCTTTTTATGGACGAAACACCTATCCCACACATACTAACACTGCATTTATAAAATTGGTACCGAAGTCAGGTAAAGACATCTCTCTCCCTTCCTCGCACCACCCAATCTCATTAAAAAATATCAACTTAAAAATAATTTCTAAAATATTAGCAGACAGGTTCCCCATCGAATTAATCTGCAACCGACAGGGTTTGTCAAGGGCAGGGCAGCAGTCTCTAATATTCGTAAATTTATTACTGTTTGAGACAAGATTAAATGCTATCCGGGACTTCACCCCTCTCCGGCTGTCCTGACAATTGACGTGGAAAAAGCGTTTGACAGGATCAGCTAGAGGTTGCTGGAAACAGTGATTGATAGATTTGGATTCCAGGGCGCCTTTCGTTCCTATGTCTCTTCGTTATATTTGAACTCTCGCCCAGGTCTATACCCCAAGTACTCTTTCACAGGCCATCTGCTTGAAAAGAGGTACTCATCAGGGATGCCCATTGTCTCCGCTATTATTTCATTTGGCTATAGAGCCCCTATCTAGAGCTTTGGCTGCCAATCCAGATTTACTTGGCATCATTATAGGTGTAAATAATGTTAAGGTCTTGTTATTTGCAGATGATCTTCTAATTTACCTCTCTAACCCATTGATTGAGGTCCCGATAGCCCTAGACATATTAAATAACTTTGGCTGATTTTCTGTCTTCAAGGTTAATGTATCAAAATCCAAGCTCTTGGACCCTTCCCCAGCCCACTCGCCTTCTTCATATTTACTCCACACTTTGCCTATATACCTATTGGGTGCCTCCATCTAATATTTGGGAATAAACAATGGTAAATCCCCGGAATCAATTTATAAACTCAACTACCCTGTCTTTTTATTAAAATTGGTGAAGAAGTAGGACGATGGGCACATCTTCCTCTTGCTCGCAAAGGCACATCTTCTCAAGACGATGACATTTCCAAAGTCACTATATTTATTGCAAACAATCCCCTTATTGCTTAGACACAAAGATGTTAATCATCTTTATTCCTCATTTATCTCTTTTCTATGGAATAAAAAACGCCCACGAATTGCCATATCTAAACTGATACTGCCAAGAAATAAAGGTGGTTTGAACCTGGTTGATCTAGGCTGTATAACCTAGTTAGCCTCCTACATCATGGCTCAGAATGGGTTAAACAATCCACCCGCTACTCTAACCTCTCTACTGAGGTGGCAATGGTTCACCCATGGATACTGTCTAACCTTCTACACAATAAAAATTCCTCTCTTTCCAAACATAGGGCCACATGTATGAAACTGTTTAGGTCTAAAACTCACTCTTTTTCCCATAGTAACCAATGGGCAAAAAAGTGAGTTTTAGACCTAAACAGGTTCATACATGTGGCCCATAGTCTCATTATGAGGAACACAATAGGGGCCTGGAAGACACATAGAGCCTTATTTTTCCTGCTCTATCAGACAAATAAATACCTTACTGTTTGTGGTCACTCGGAATTTAGCACCGGCTTTGATAATTCCCAAATTTAAGTTTTGCCGGATGCGGGAATTTTAGCTTTTACCCAGCTTATCCACTCCGGCCACCAAAGGATATACTCTTTTCCGGAATTTTCTCAAAAGTATAGTTTACCAATGTCACATTTTTTGGCCTATTCCCCAATCACAAGCTTTGATAGGAGCAAGGGCTTGAACGTCCTACTTTAATTTAAATAAATTTGATACTGTCATAAGTCCCATTTCTTACTTTGTCAGTGTTGTACACTGGCCTTAGGCAGCATAAAGGCGATGACGGGCCTTGTAAAATTTCACCAGATGGGAGAAAGTCTATCCTAACCAAGAGATATCCCATACAATCCTCCAAGGCTGGCTAAATAGCCACAAATATATAATCAATGAGAAATGGAGGGACACATATTTCAGAATTCCCCAGCACCCAACATGCCCTGATCGTTTGACATCATGTCCAAAATGCGGAATTCCCCGTACGAACGTTATCCACAGTATCTGGGCTTGTGCTGAGACCGTAAAGTTCTGGGAGATGTTAATAAAGACACTTTAGGCGACATGTATGATCGGGCTTTCCGCCTGTTTTCAGGCGTATACTGCGCCTCACTGTGTCGACTCTGCTGTCGGACGCTCAAATGCGATGTTAGACGCAAGCTTCACCACTTTGTAATGCGCCTAACATGAAGGGGCGTGCTGTGGGTGTGCTGTGGGCGTTCTGGGGCGGGACGCACCAGATTCGAAAAATCCGACGCATGTATGAATGCCGGTCGGCAAAGTGAGGGGCATTACAGCTCCGACAGGCAGACCTAGTTCAATGTGGTCTACCGGAGTCGGAGGAGGCGCAGTGAAGCTAGAACTTATTGTAATGGGGCAAAATGTGCACAGTTACAACAGTACAATAATAAAAAAGAATTGTCTATAAAATTAATTCATGAATAAAGATAAATATCAAAGTTGTATAAAATCGATTTCAATGTATTGAAAAAGTTGATCATTTAAAATTAAAGGAAATATATATAAGATCTCAAAAGAAAGAAATATCAGCTCTAAAAGGTCTTAAAAATACGGAGAAAATTAAACAAATTTTACATTAAGTAAGCCACTGATGATGTTGTACTGATGTTAATTTTTGTCTTTCTTAATAGCAAAAATGTAAGATGTATTTTTGATTCTTTCACTTTTATTCTATTTAGTATATCCAGCAAGAGTCAGCACAGCACAGGTCTTGCTGGGGCCTGTGGTCCTCCAAGTAGGATTTCTATGTTCCCAGGGCTTAGTTCCGGTCGTATTTACGGACGTATTTACGACCGCAAATACCTCACCAAATCCAGCTAAAAGAATGAACAATTAGCTTAGAATTGATACCAATGGAAAATCCGGATGTATTTGTGGACATAAATACGGACAAACTGCTGTTTGTCTTATCTGATAGCATGGATGGCCCACAGAACTGCCTTGTGATCTTGAGTGTTATCTGATCTAACAAAGGAGTCTAATTACGTTTTGATAACTTTAGCTCTGAAGCTTCTCTGGACTTTAGATAAACATCTTCTGGTCTCATGTCAGAGTAATTAGCAGACCTTTGAACACTGAGCTGATATGCTAATTACTGCCATGGAACCAGGCACAGCCTGACCAGGAAAAGACAGGAAGCATGAAAGAAAGCTGCTTTTGGCTCTGTGAAACAGCGTGCTTAGACAACCCCTTTAATAAAGAATAATAAGTCAAGCAGTTTTTTCAGGTCTGGGATAAGTTTATTAAGTTTCTTCCAGTACAGATCAAAACAAAATAAAAAAAAATTGCTTTGGATTGACAACATGGTACCTAGAAAATCAATTGACAGAAACACTCCCAATTACATACTTCTCATCACATCTGACTTAACAGTGTCCATTTGACTTTCAGTCTCTCACGGGGGTGCCGGATGCCCATGTCTTTGGGTAAGTCTTTTGCCCTGTTTGCCCTTCCCTTTCTACTGTTGCGATTATTCCTATCTTATGATGCTTGTTCATGAACTCCAGCGGATGACAAAATATATCAATGACGTCGCTTTGGTTAATAAAGAAATTGCCAAATATTGTCTGACTCCTGACTTATCCCCTAGACCAGTGTTGGCAATCCTTTTAGAGACCGAGTGCCCAAACTATAACCGAAAATCTCTTTATCACAAAGTGTCGATGTGGCAATTTAACCGGAATACTGTGGTTCTGAATGCGTGGAGATGTTGGCGCGAAGCAGGGAGGTGACGTCAGGAGATGGGGCTGCAGCACAGTTATTATGAGGGATATGACAGCCACTCAAGACGTTGTGTGTGTGTGTGTGTGGTGCGTCCGTCGCATTCTTCCTACTGATAGGACCGCCATCAGAAATTTTAGGGCCCCCTGCAGCTGAAGTGTCTGGGCCCCCCCCCCCCCTCGCAATACAGTGACCATATAGTGTAAGTGTAAATGTGCAGTTACATTTAGTGACTCACAGGTGACATCTTCTCTGATGAGTCATTCACTTTCCATTTTCTTCTCCATCCGGTCCTATCCACCATGACAACTTCTCCCGGCCACCACTCCTCTCTGCAGAATTTACAACACAAACACCTAACTTTACTATCATCTTCCTAACTGTGCCCCCTTCCCTCCTAAGTACAAACAAAACTCCCCATCCATAGTGCCTCAAGTAATTACCCCCCTTGGTGCCCTGGTAGTTGGGGCCCGCTTAAGTAGTTAGTCATATAGGGTTCCTAGTAGCCCACCCCCAAGCCTGTGATGGGCCCCCTCTGAGCTCCTGTGATGGGCCCCCTCTGAGACCCACAGAGCCACATCTGAGCCCCTGTGATGGGTCCCTTCGAATCCCCCTGAGCCCCTGTGATAGGTTCCCTCTGAGCCCCCACGATGGGCCCGTTATAGGCCCCCTCTGAGTCCCACTGAGCCCCTGTGATGGGCCCCCTTTGAGCCCCCTCTCCGAGCCCCGGTGATGGGCCCCCTCAGAGTCCAACCAAACCCCTGTGATGGGCCCCCTCAGGGGGGGCTCAGAGGGGGCCCATCACCGGGGCTCGGGGTATAGTGATGAGACTCGGAGGCTAGGCTCTCCCTCCCACAGCGCAGACCCTTATATTTATAGTAGCGATAGTAACGGCAGCGAGTGGGCAGCCTGGCGTGCGTGCCAGCAGAGAGGGCTCAGAGTGCCACCTCTGGCACGTGTGCCATAGGTTCGCCACTGCTGCCCTAGACTCTTCTGTAGGCCTTGCTTGTAGCAGAGTATATGCAGTGTACTACACTTGCTCTATTTGGCATGCTCCATCCAACTGCCAAATGTCAACCGATTTGACGTCTGTTGAATTGAATTGAACTGTTAGGCCCTGTTCACACGGCTTATTCTGCCGCGTATTGGCGCCGTACTGCGCGCCGGATTTGCGCTTCAGTACGGCGCCAATACGCGTCAGCAATTACGGTAATACACTGCTCTCATAGAGAACAGTGGATTCCGTCGCTCCTCCCCGCTCGGCGAATCCGTCGGGCGGGGAGAAAGTGACATGCATATTATCCAGGCGCAATACGCGCCGTGGATAATGCAAGTCTATGGGGCCGGGAACGGCGCCCCCGCCGCGCTCCGGCCCCGCCCCCGTCCCGCCCCTTATTCACGGCGGATTTGTGCGCTCAATACGGCGCACAAATCCGTCGGCAATAAGCCGTGTGAACGGGGCCTTATGATTCCCACCTGGTTGGAGATGACATGCTATTTCTCCTAATATATGGTCTTTTCCCCTGTTTGTATGTGTTTAA
>JAODAL010003291.1:0-17500 GCA_025379985.1 Phyllomedusa bahiana
ATTTTTTAAAATAAAAAAAAAAAAAAAAAAAAGCTTTCCCCCCAAAAAAACCCTTAAAATGCTTTTAAATACTTTTTTTTGCCATATGTTTAGAAAAAAAAGACCCGTATATCTATACTGTATGGTAAAAACGTCATGTGAACCCACCATTATCAATCACAGATGAGATGTGCCCTCTGTCTCAAATCACAGACTGAGAAGAGGAGCAGTGGCAGAGTACATCAGGACAACATCTGCATGAGTCTGGATGTTCTCCCAGTGTATGTGTGTGTTTCCTCCAGGTACTCACATTTTCTCCCACAATCAAAAACCATTTTAGTGAAGATACATGAATAAGGACATGCGCTAAGCGGCAGGAATTAACACTGAACTAATGCCTGAATATTTGTGTTCAGCACATTGTGTACATCTCAGGCCTGGAAAGTGGCAGAGCTTGAGTTACAACAAAGGTCAAAACCGTTTCAGATGAATGGCGGAATATCTAGCTTCTTAGCACAGACCAAATACCCTTCTTCCCAAGAAAATGTTTGTCCAAATGAGCATTTACACAATGGAGTATCTAAGCACATCACAGTCCTATTCAACTTAAAAGCAATGTCCCTGGGTTACGAGCAGGATAGGGACTGCAGGTTTGTTCTTAAACTGAATATGTCAGCACAGGTATATTTATTAAATTAGTTTTTTGTTTTTTTTTAAATTTCCGTTTTGTGCATGGAAGGGTTTTTACATTTGTTTTGCTGGTCCGTGCCCCCGTTAAGAAGACTTCACCTCATTTGCTGCTGTGGCATGCTGGAACCTGACATCCCACAGCTACTATCTGCTGTGGAACACGGAACTGCAAGTGCCAGCATGCCCTAAAAGTCTTTGTTTGTAACTAGGAAACAGATGCAAGTTGAAACAGTTTAAGTCGAGGTCTGCCAGTATATAGCCTAGTCAAAAAGCCTTACATTTATGCCAAGAACAATATCGTATACCAGCACAAGAAAACTAAGTTTTCCGAAAAAAAAGAAAACAAAAAAAATCTCCAGGGAAAGATTTTCCTGCATTATTTTTTATAGGATCTGATCCCGCTTTTGACAATCTATACAACTGCAGTACAGAGCAGCATTGTATTCATCTGGAGGCGGCCTAAGCGGTATAGTTCTGTAACTGGTCTGCACGATTGAAAAATCACACAAACTGCAAATTACTGATACGTTAGTACGGTACCAATCAATGTACAGGTGTCGGAGGTATGTGTGCCAGAGGTGGTATACACATGTATCCTGCCCACATGGACACTCAATCTGCCATCATCATCTCATTGGTATCTACTGTGTTTTACACAGGGAGCTATTATAGATTTACAGAATGAAATCATATCGCATTATTATTGTGCAGCTAGTGGCATGCATAGGGAAACGTAAGCCAACCATAACACGCATACAGCTAGATGCACAATAGCTTTAAACAGAACTTAAAATTGTTCATCTATACAAGTTGGCCTACAGACCAAGCATCAATGGCCGACAATCTAATATCTGTGAGCCAAGGGCAGATACTGGGGGAGAAACAAAGGAGGAGTCGGGGTGAAATTCAGCATGACCCACCTTTTGCTCTCTAGTAGGTAAGAGGTGTCCAGCGGCTATAATAAACATGCAGACAATTTAAGTGTGCATGCTTCTAGGATAGTCAGGAGATTAATTTACATACCAAAAATCCTGACAGGATAGCATTAAAGGGGTGTTCTTATCTTACTGTTTCACAGAGCCACCGGCAGCATCAAGCACACATCCTGGTCATGCTGTGGGTGGTTCTATAGCAATGATTGGCATATAAGCTGTGCTATTCCTAGCTGATCCTGATAGATGGACATGAGTGCTGGAGGTCTATATACAGCAGTGTACAAGGCTACGGACCTCTAAAGGGTTAACGTTTGTCAGTAAATAAAGTAAACAAGCTCCATCCTTCAAATAAGAAACTGCAAGGAGTGAGATCACAATCCCAGCCACTGCTGCAGCCTGTTAAGAGTAGAGAGGGGTGGCCAGTAACAAATGAAGCTTGTGTAACAAAGCAGGAGATTTGCTCTAACTCTGAAAAGAAGCAAAATCAGGACAGCAATGTAATTGATAAAAGTCTTTATTTACCTTTACTTATGCATTCAAAGCTGATCAATGAAATTGGAATAAACCTTAATACTTTTTAAATCACCTGCTGCTTCTTTGTGCTGCCCTTTTTTTTTTTTTTACCACTAGTGCTCATTTAAAATAAAGTTATTCTCACCTAAGTTCCAGCGCTCTGCTGTCCTTAAGGTGCCTTTACACAGGAAAGAACAAATACTGAAATTTTGGCACACAGTGGGACTTTTTTCCCCGCAGTTTCTAGATTCAAGCTGTCCCCCTTCGCACCCACATGTTCATGTTCTGCCCGAAAATTGGGTGGAAGAATGAACATGTTCTACGTTTTTCGGACCGCCAGCGGTGTAAAAAACTGTCCGTCGGAAAATCCTTTAAGTGTGGACTGCTGCACGGTTTTACAATTTAACTTAAAGAGGTTGTCTCACTACATTGATTTATCTTACCTCAGTCCTGTTTTCTTTGAATTCAGGGGCGTGTTTACTGGCTTCTACTAGGCTGCAGTAGAAGCCAGGTCTGCAGCTATAGCAACCAGTGCTGGCAGCCTATCAGGAGAGATTGAACAGGTCTGTAGCTATAGTGACCTGAGGAGCTGATGCAGCCCATACAAGAGGGGATATTTCAGAATAGGTTGGATACTGTTAATGGACATATTTTGCAAAGTGACTTGTTTTTGCAAGATCTTTAACATAAAAAGCAGCAATCCCTGTAGTGAGACAACCCCTTTAATGTAAAAAGTTGACAGTCTGTTAACAGACGGCCTTCACATCTGAAAACGGTCTGTAAATCTGATTGAAAACCTGTGCCGTGGGGACAAGCCCTTAGGCTGCATTCACACGGCACAGGACAAATATTTGTCCTGTTTTGTGGCCGTCCCCACGGCCGCGGGGGAGACGGCTTTTCTCCGCGATGAGTGGAGAAGAGCCCTCCCATTGAGGTGTTCTTATTCCGTCCGGAAACCGGACGGAAGAATGAACATGCTCAATGTTTTTTGAGCGGACCGCGGGCAGCAAAACCGCCGGGCGGAAAACCCGTGTAGTGAGGACTGCTGCACGGGTTTTCCATAGAGCACAATTGCGCTCATTTTCGGCCGGTTTTTCAGGCGGTCTGAAAAACCGCAAACCGGCTGAAAAACCGGCCGAAAACCCATGCTGTGGGGACAAGCCCTTACTCTCCACCGGTCTAGTTTTCTTCTTGCTTCTTCTGAACGGGGACATCACTGCTGTAGTGGTTATGCGCCACTGCCTGAAGTCACCGATAAGAGTGACTGAGCGTGTGCCCTTGAGCACCGAGCTCCTTAGGTGGACATGCACACTGCTATACACTTTGAACACAAGGTGGAGGCATAAAGTAAATGGCATAACTTTTCATTGTGCGCATTTTAAAAACACAAATTTTGTGTATAATCACATGGCTTGAATATTCCCACACACAGAGAAACCAGTAGATTTACTTTAGCCTCATGGATGGGATCAGTCCAAAGTGAGAAGCACTTTAGTCAGCGGTCTTTCAGCTGCATGTAAACCTCAAGATGTAAATATGAAAATAAATTTTGGTTGGATATTCTAGTTGGTTGGATTTGTCTAAATTCTTACCTTTATATTTATATGAGCATTATGGAACAGAAGGAGGGACACCAAACTCTGGGCCTCCGTCCCCAACCCAGGGGCAGGAGGCCCACGACCCTGCAAACAAAAAGGACACAGCATATCATACCTTTAATTTTCATTAATATTTACAAAACTGTTTTTTCAAGTGAAGGGTCAAAATTAAAATTACAAAACCAGTCTCAAATCCAGCAAAGGCTAATCATCAAACACATACAAGAAAAATATGGAAAAAACGCTTTCACACCCCATTTTGTTGGGGAAAAATTTAAAAAAAATGTGTTTTTAATTTTATGTCCAGAAAGGGAGCATGAAAGCACGCCCCAACAAACAGAAATGGGGGGGGGGGGGGGGGGGGCGGTGTGTTCCCAAAACCCCCCTCACCCTGAGAAATGGGCCCCGGGACATATTGCTGTACACCCGAGTTTTGAAGGGCCTGCGCAGGGAGGGTCAGGTTTTTGATGTCACCCCAGGCCCGAGCATCCCAGGACAGGCGACAGTGTAAAGTAAAGTGAGGGATATGGGGAAAGGGGGGGGGGGAAAAATAGCAATGATACTGACCACCAAAACATCTCACGGATGGTGATTTTGGGGGATGCGGAAAAATTTTTGTTCAAAAAGTCCCAGCAAGGGCACATTTGCCATCCTTTGAGATAAAAACACTGCAGGGGGCCCTAAAATGTCCCCTTTGGGATACAAAAATCCTATGGTTTGTGCTCTAAATTTTTAGATTTTGTGTGTGTGTGGTGTTTTTATGTTTGGAAAAAAAAAAAAGAAAAAATTTTTATATATATTTATATTATATATAATATATTTTTTAAAAAACAACACACATAATATACAAAAACAAAATAAATAGTATACAAAACACATACATTATACATATTTCCAAAAAATTCTTAAAAACAAAACAAAACACCCAAATTCCCCAAAAAAATGCATCTTTTGGGACTGGGGGGACCTCCAACTCCCCTGGGGCACCTGTTTTTACTTGCTTTCCCCCCCCACACAATTTTTTAGGACCCTCCCGCTGTAAGCTTCCCTGCCCCGTACCTTTTTTTTCATCACTGCTTTTTCCCAACCCAGTTACAATAAATTCCCATATCAAAACAAAAACGTAACCTGGGATCTCTGCCGAGTAATTAAAAGGCAACATTTATAAAAACAGTCCACTGAAACTTGCAGTAACTAGATTAAAAAAAGGATTTCTTTTCCCCCCCGCCTGAAAGATCAAAAAAAGGGGTTTCCCATAAAATTATGCCCTACCACAAATTTTTTATTTAAAATAAAATATGCCAAAATAGAGGGTTGGGGTTAAAAACCCCCGTCAGCTCATAAACAATTTCTACTTTCAGGGTTTTATAGAAAATGGTTAGGGCAAGGGGGCCCCCCCTTTTGCACATTAAAACCCCCTTTTTCTCACTATTAAATTTATAATTACATTCCCTTTTTTAAAAGGAAACATATTTGGAAACCCCAGGGCAAAAAAAAACAGGGGGGCCAAAATTTAGAAAAAATGGGCCCCGGCTGACGGGACCCTTGCGGCTTTACAAACTGCCCGGGGGAAAGTCATTTGTAGGCGCAAATGTAAAATTACCATGAGGAGGAAAAAAGGAGGGGCATCGGGAAAAAAAATAAAAAAAATCACAGTGTAATGAAAAGTGGTATAGCCCTTTTAAAAGGGGAGTTTATTCCTTTGCACATTTTATGGGATAACGATGATAAAATCCATCAATGGGTACAAGTCTCACCTTTGGGACCCGCAACCCCTGTCCCGGAAAACAAAAACCCCAAAAAAATGTGTGTCCCATAATTGAGATGGGGGGCGGGAAATTACACCCCTACGCCAATTTTTGTTCTAAAAGAAAATTCCCAATAAAAGACAAAAAACAAAAAGGGCCCCCTGTACTCAGAAGTGCCATAAAACAGCGTACGTCCCGACCTCAAATTCCCTTTGAATGGGGACTTTCCCCGGGGGCTGTTCCCAAAAAAGGGGTTTTTTTCCCCGAGGCAGAGACCGGGGACCCCATCACTCATTGATGACAATCTATTTTTTAAATGCCCCCTACGGGGGATTTTTTTTTTTAAAGTTAAATTTTTTCAAAAAAAAAAAGGGAACCATTTTTTATTACAGTAAGGGAAGCTTGGGTTTACTTCCCAAAAAGGGTTTTTCAAGTAAGGGGCCCTTTTTCCCCCCGGCTTATTTGGGGGCCGGGGTTGGCCCCCCGTACTTGCGTTTCAGTACGGCCAAAACCCCGCCGTGAGAATTTCGGTAATCCCCCCGTTCTCAAGAGAACAGTGGATTCCCTCCCCTCCCCCGCTCGGGGCAATCCGCCGGGTGCGGGGGGAAAGTCCCAAACCTGCAAAATTATCCAGCGCCCTTCGCGCCCCCGGATAATGTAAGTCATTGGGGCCCCGGGGGGCCCGCCCCACGTTTTCCCCCCCCTTTTTCAAGACAAAATTCAGCCAATCGGCTCGGCAATTCCCCTCTGGAAAAAGCCTGTGAACACGGGGCCCAAAAAGTACCCGAAACCCCTGCAGTCACCTAGTGGCACAGAAGTCAACAAAACCAAGAGAAAAACCTGCTGCCAAACCTGAAAAGGGGGTTAAATTAAAAGGGGGGAGGGGGGATAAAATTTTTTTTTTTAATTTTAATCCCGGAAACAAACCCTTAACCAACCCCCCAAAATTGGGTAAAAATTTTCCCCCCGCCCCGGAAACCCCCCAAAAATTCCCCCCTCTTGTAAAACCTTTAAAGAACCCAATCACAACAGAACCCGGCCTACCCACATTCCCCTTGGGGGGTTTTCCCCCCAAAAAGTTTTGACCAAAAAAAAACAAACCCTTACCCCCCAAATTTTCACCAAAAAGCCGCAGGGGGCCCCCCCCCATAAAACCCAAAATCCCCTTTAACCCAACCACCTACCCATTTAAAGGGGTTTAAAACCCCCCCAAACCAGTGGACTTTTTCCCAAAAAACCGTAAAAAAAAAAAAAAAAAAAATCCCAACAAAAAAATGTAGGGTGCTATTTTATTTCAAATGGCTTTTGCCCTGGAAAAAAAAAAGCATAATTCCCCCCTAAATGGACAATAAAAGGGGCAATTTTCTAAGGAGTTTAAACTGGGAAAAACCCCCAGCTAGTTTAGATTTTTTTGCTGACAGGGTCCTTAAAAAAATGGGTTTTTATTTTAAATTAAAATTTCATTGAAGAGTGTTTTGGAAAAGGGGTTTACTTTTTGGGGACACAATGCACATTTTTCATTTTTATTTCTTTTACCCTGTTTATTTGTGATATAATTTTCATTTTGCAAAAGATGATTTGGGGGGTGTTTCCCCCGTTTTGCAATTTTTTGGGGGATATTAGGGCAAGAAAAAAATAATATTTTTTCCAAAAAAATATATCAACTGCCACCCTCCCCCACTGCCACAATTTCCCCATCAATGGAGCCAATGGGCCCGGGGTTTAGAAAATTTTCCCCGAAATTTTTTTCCCCCCTTTTTTTCCCCACAATATCAAAGATGTCCTATCTTCTTCCTTTCCCCACAAAAAAAAAAAATTTTAAAATAAAATTTGTACGGAACCAAAAAAATTTTATGAAAAAAAAAAAAAAAAAAAAAACGAAACAAAGAGATAAAAACCAAATGGCCAACCCGCCGCTTACAAAAATGTTTTTTAAATTTTACCTTTCAAAAAAGGGGATCCATTTTTTCATAAAAATTTGATCATATGAAAGGGAAAACAGGGCGCAATGCAAAAAATTTGGCCAAAAACTTTCATTCAATTTGGGCACTTTTTTTAAAAAACACTTTTTTTTTTTTGTAATTTGGGAATAAAAAACCATATAAACCATGCGTTTCCTGCAGAAAAATTTTCCCAAATTTTTAAAAACATTTCAAATTTTTTTCACCTTTTTTTTTTTGAAAAAATTTAAAGGGGTTGTCTCAAATACAAAGGGGTTTTTTTTTTTTATGTTTTAAAAAAACTTGCAAAAAACAAATCCCCTTTGCAATGTTTTTCCCCTTAAAAAGTGTTCCCTTTTCTATTTTTTAGAATCCCCTCTTGTATTGGGGTGCAAACAGCCCCCTCCCGGGCACTATATTCCCCACAGAACCCTGTTTTTAAATCTTTTCCCTGGGTAGGCTGCCACACTGGTTGCTAAATACAGTCCTTTTCCCTTTTACTTCAGCCTAGTGGAAACCAAATTAAAAAATTTCCCCGAATTCAAAATGAAACCAAGAAAAAAAAAGGGCTATTTTTCCCCATGAGGCAGGGTAAATGAAAAAACCTTTCAACCCCTTAAAGGGGGTTGGTGCCCCGAGATGCCCCTTTGAAGATAATAAGTAAGGAGTTTTGGACAGGGCCCATTAGTTTCACACAAGTTTGCAGGTTTGGGATAAAGGTAGATTTTTTTTTTCCAAATTTTTTTTAACCTTTCTAAACCCGGGCGGCCCCCAAAATATTTTTGTGGTTTTGTAAAAAATTTTCATGTTGAACCCCACCCTTTAGGGAAATTAAAGAGGGGGCCTTCACATAAGGGAGAAGCCAGTTCTATAATATAGCAAAAACCAAAATGCTGGCAAAACCAATTTAGGGAGGGGATCAAACCCCCCGGGAGCAAAAGCGAAAACCCGAAAAGGGGTGATGCAGCCCATACAAAAAAAGGGGGGTATTAAGGAATTTGGGAGGGGCAAAATGTTAATGGTCCTTATTGAAAAGTGACTTTTTTGTTTTTTTTTTTTTAACAAGATCTTTAAACGAAAAAGCGCAATTTTTTTTGAAAAATGGGGACAACCCCCTTTAAAAAAATTAAATTGGTTTTACTACCCTTTAATTTTAATTTTTAAGTCTGTCTGGGAAAAATACATTTTTAGAAACCCAAAAAAAAAATTAATTAAAAAAAATCTCATAAAAGGGGAAACCTAAAAAAAAGAAGCTAGATGAAAATATTAAAATGCATAAAGAAACTTTAGGTTTTAAGGGGGCCCAAAAAACAGGGCAAAAATGAAAAGGGGAGGAAATGTTAATGGAAAAGGTCCAAAAAAACCCCTTTTTTTTTTTTTCCTCCCGGGAAAATAGAGTCCAAAATCCCCCCTGTAAATTTTTTTCCATTTTTTTTAAAAAACCCCCCGGGCCGATGCCTTTGGGAAAGCCTCTTTAGGGGGGGCCCCGAGAAAAAAAAAGCTCATTAAAAAAGCAAAGGGGTCCGCAAGCCCCCCCCGTAGTGCAAATGAGCTTTTTTAAAATTTCTTTGGGGTGATTAAAGGGAAAAAGGGGGCAGAGTTAACAATTTTTTTTTAAGAAAAAAGGGGGGAAAAAAGCCGGGGGGGTGGGGGTGTGGGGGAAAGGGGCCCCCCGGGGGCCCCGGGGGGGTGTTTCCAAAAGGGGGCGCGGGACAACCCCTAAAAAAAATCATGCCCCAATTAAAAAAATTTTAAAACCAAAAAGATGAAAAACCCTTTTCCCCCCCAATTTTCCCTTTTCAAAAAAAAGGGGGCAAACTTCAAAAGGCCCTGAAAACACAAAAATTTTTAAAAAACCAAAAAGGAGGGGTTTTGGGGGGAAGGCCCCCCCCCCCCCGGGTTTTTTTTTTGGGGCCCCGGAAAAAAAAGTTTTTTAAAAAAACCTCCTTTTATCCCCCCCCCCCCGGCCCCCTGGGGCCCCCCAAGATGTTAAGGGAGGCCCCCCCCCAATCCCCCCCCCGCCCCCCCCCCCAGGAACCCCCCCCCCCCCCAAAACCCCCCCCCCCAAATTTTTTTTTAAAAAATTTGGCCCCCCCCCCCCAATTGGCCCCCCCCTTTAAATTTTCCCCAAAAATGTCCCCAAATTCGCCCCCCCCTCCCCTGATCACAGGGAAAAAGGGATGTCCTAAAAAAAATGCATGCTGGGTGGCAATGCCCCAAACCCATAGGAAGAAGAAATTTTAAAAAAGGGGGCTAAAAAAAACTTTTTTTTTTTTAAAGAAATTTTGGGTTTTTTAAGGGATATTGCAATTTAAAATCAATAGTTGTGCTCGGAGATTGCACGGTTTTCAGCGAGGGCCAAATGGAAATTTTGCTATTTTGTCACACTCCGTTTTAAAAAGCAAAAGCCTATCTGCCTGAAACCCCATTGACTTTACCTGTGGAAAACTTTCAAGGGGCCAAAAACAGTTTCCCCTTTATTGGCAGAGCAACTAATCAATTGCAGAGCCCATCAATCATCCTTGGTGGAACTAGTCGGGCCTGAGCCGAGGAGAAGGGAAAAATGGCGCCCCAGGGGAGAAGGATTAATTCAAAATTTTGATGATTTCTGCAAAAACCTCATTGGGGGGCAGAGGAGAGGGAGGAAGAAAAGGCCATGGGAAAGTGGGAGGGCCTGTTATATGGAGAGAAAAGAAGCAGAAAAATGGAGAAGGAAAAATAAAACAGAGGCAACGGGGGTGACCAAAACCCATCGATCGAAGGGGGAAAAGCAAAAATCACTTGCGATTTCCAAGAGTTTCCTGCAAACCTTTTACAACAGCTGACCACCGGGGGGGGGCCCAAAAGGGGGGTGTGTGCTTCTCAACAGGTTTTTCAATTCCCCAAAAAACAAGCAGGAAAAAAAGAGACTTAAAAGGGGCACGGGAAAAGAACAAAAAAAAATAGATCTTTTTCAGGCCAATTTTAAAGTGCAGGAAAATACAAAAGGGAAATTTTTTCAGATTTACAAATAAAACCAAAAATTTTAATCCTTTTCTAAACCCAAACCCGGGTTGGAAATTTGGCAAGCCAAAGCCCCGCTCCGACCCCAATTTCCCCCAAAACCCCCGAAAAATTCCCCATTTATACAAAGGGGCAAGTTTAAGGGTAACTTTAAATGTAGTAAAATTTTAAAAACCAAGGGGTGTTTTCACCATATCCAAAAGCAAAAATTTTTGGTAAAAAGGCAATGACAAGCAAAAAAAAAAAATAACAATGTTTTTTATCTTTTGAAACATGTGGGGGGAAAAATTAAGAAAAAGCTGTATTTGTATCCAAGTCCAGTCTGCACCAACATTGGGAATGTGTAGAAGAGACCTGGATCAGATTTTGGTCAAGATATGCTTGAATCTGATCCAGAGCCAGAAGGATCCAGGCAGTATTGAAAACCAAAAGGTAGATTTCCCAAATGCTAACAAAATAATACAAATTAACATTTTAGGAGCAAAACAGTAACAATGCAGTTACCGGAAAGAATCTGCAGAACTAAGCAGATGCTAAATACTTGCAAGTCAAATTTATGTATAAGATCGGTAAGATGACTGTATATAAAACTACAGTAGCCTCATGTACAAAGCTGTAGTGGATGGTGAGATATGGAGCCTGAAAGCCACAAGTTCAAAACGTTGTTACCCTTTTGCTTGTCAGTGTAAAATATTTATTGGATATGACTTTAGAACACAAAAAAATTATAAATATGCAAAACACTGCAGGAACATTTGTGAGTCTCTGAATTTGTTCTGAGAAATAGTATTGCCTCCATCAATCCTGCATACATGACCTCACATCTGATCTCATTATTTCCAGGCTAGAGAACGGCCTCTCTACACTAACTTGGGTTGGGGGCTAAGCAGTGACCACAGGGGCAACATCTCTAACAATGTCAGGGTATAAAGGAATCGCCTCAGCCACAGTCAGTTTTGATGAATGGTTGAACTCTTCTACTTCTTTGAAAGCAGGTGAAAAATTTTGCTGAAATCTGTTTGCCATGGGAGCAGAATCTTTTCCCATGAGGCAGCGCTCTGCCTGCTCCATGTCATCAATTACACTCCTCATGTGATGAGGCTGAAGATATGGGAGCAGTAGCACTGGCCGGACCCAATTCTTCTTGCTCTTCGCACTGCATCGAACTAATTGGACCAACTTATTATATATTTTGGGAGTCTGTCCATTTTAGGACGACTCAGACTTCTGCAAAATAGGCACCGATTCCGACTCCACAGCCCTGCTACCAACCAGAGAAACTCCCAGAATCACAACAACCAACCCAAAAAATAGCGTCAGATCTCAGTAAATATGACAAAATTTAAATAGACCACTACAAAAATAGAAAGAGGACAACCAAACAAAAGAGGACAAAAAAAGGTAAGTAGATGACAAACGGACACCTATATGCAGAACGTTAAATATCAATATTGCACCAGAGGTTATTTCACGGAGATTGTGTGTACATCTAAACCTTAGTATTGAAATACGGAACAATTTCCAACAAACACAGATCATGAGAATATTCAGTTCCATAAACTATCAATTAAAGTATATCAGGTACCCAAAATACTATCCACCAAAAGTAACAACATCCACAGGACCAAAATACTGATAATAAGTCATGACAAAAGATCATAAAGAATGTTTATAAGGCTAAGAGTAATGCATTATTTACCCATGTTGGAAGAGGGGTGATACCACTGGCGTACCACCCCGATGCGCCTCGCTGCAAAGGCCTTCAGTGGACACCTCTAGGATGTTTGTCTAGAGGTAACATATTGGTGGAAAGTTAGTTTGGGTAATCCTTATTGCTTTATAATGATATTATATGGAACTGAATATTCTCATGATCTGTTTATTGCGTTGGAAATATGTGTCCGTAATTCAATACTAATGTATAACTGGATGCAAATCACAATTCTATGCGTGTTTTTCGCAATTCTGTGCCTGAGACGCGTCCGTCTTGCGGATGCGTCAAAAATAATGACATCAAATCCTTTGATCGCATCCTACGACGACCCGCAGGCACAATGCAAACACGCAGCGGCAATCGCTCATGTGAACGCCGCTGCGTGTCTGTCATTGCCGGCAGTGATAAACTCACTGCTAATTGTTAGATGCGTCTCTGCGTCTGTTCTGACGCCGAGTGAACATACCCGGCGCATATGTTCGCCAATTTACTTGGCTCCAAGTTTTTACAGAATTTGCATCCAAGACAAAATGGATACATCTTCCTTAATGTATCCAAAAAGAAGAAAATATATTTACTGTGTGTTCTACTGTATACATAAAAATACTGATGACATACTGAGAAGATTATCCATCTATACAAACCACACCAACACAGGGAGCACCTGCCAATAAATTTATCGCCTCTAAACTGACCCAGTTTAAAAGTCAAACCAAATCTAATGGCCATGTGGAAGTCTGGTTTTATTTTTAGGCCGTGTTGCACACTGCTTATTACCCGACGGATTGTGAGCCGTGTATTGCGCACCCAAATCCGCAGATGAATGAAGGTGCGTGACGGGGGCGGAGCGTGCGGGGGCACCCGCTCCCCGGGCCCCCAAAGACAATGCATTGGATTTACGTGGCGCGTCCGCGTCCAGGGTAAATAATGTGCAATGTCACTTTCCCTTCCCCCCGCGCGGATTCGCCGAGCGGGGAGGTAGCGAAGGAATCCACTGTTCTCCATGAAGCAGCTGTATTTACCTAAATACTCCGAACGTGATTGGCCGCCGTTACTGCAGCGCAAATCCGCGCAGAGTACGAGCGACCCAATCCGCGGCGAAATAAGCCTAGCTTAACGATGGCCTTAAGTGGTCATCCCCATTTTTCTAGACATGCAGATCACTTGCAGACTGCAACAATATTCATTATATCCTCCACTTTGAAAGCGTATTACGTCCATACCATGATCAGACCACTAACACCACCACCACGCTTTAACAATACATGTGAGGACCTGTTTATAGCATGCCACCAAGACCTGCAAAGGTACGTTGTACATTCACAACCTCTGTGTCAGAGGTTCCAGTATTAACCTCCATCACAAATTCCATCAAAACAAATGTGAAAAATAGTGCAGCACGCTGCAACATTTTGCCCGTGGTTGACTCGATGATGGAAACCCAATGGACCTCATTATAGTCAATAGGGTCCATTGGGCGCCGTTGGCATCAATCATGCTACAGATCACCATCTAGTTATAACCGAGGTAAAAACACAGCCCTGGGGTTGAGTACTTATGCACTTACCTCTAGAGCTTCCAGGGCTATTCTTATCACTTTAAATAAATTTATTTTGAATGCATTTATTGCTAATGTGTATGTAAGTCTGTCATAGCAGTGTTGTGTTTGTGTGTGTTTGCATTTGTACTGCAGCCATGACACCGTGCACCTGTGCAGCTCATGGTGTATTGTGTGGAGGTGCTGATCAATTTTGTTGTCTCTGGAATGCATGTGTGGAGGAATGGCTGCCTCCATTCTAGTCCTGCTCTCCAGCCATTTAATCAGAACACAGTAGTGTTGGGACCAGCTTGCCGTGAAAGGTTTTGAGGCCTGGTCTAGACACTAAGGCTGCGTCCCCCACGGCCAATCGGACAAAAACCGTCGAGGTTTTACCTGACCGGTGATATGTCCAGTTTTTGCATCCGCACACTATGGCCGTGGGGGGAGGGCAAGGGTCACGACGACCGATTTTCTCCGCGATGAGCGGAGGACAGCCCTCCCCCTCCCATTGAGGTGTTCATATTCAGTCCGAAAACCGGACGGAAGAATGAACATGCTCAAACCGCCGGGCGGAAAACCCGTGCAGTGGGGACTGCTGCACGGGTTTTCCATAGAGAACCATTGTGCTAATTTCGGCCGGGTTTTCAAGCGCGGTCTGAAAAAACCGCAGACCGGCTGAAAAAACGGCCAAAAACCCGTGCTGTGGGGACATGGCCTAATAGAGGCGGACCTGTTTAACATAGCATCTGAAATGAGGTCACCGTGCTGTTGATGGGTGAGCACACACAATTTGCTCAAAAAGTTGTGATAAACTGAACTTACACTTTTCATGTATCTAATATATGCAGCAATGCAAATTGAAAATAATTCATACTATTACGGAGGTTGAGTTCCATCTTAGCGTTTGCAGTGTGCTGCTGTTTCAGTTTTGTGTGGCTCAACAGTAGTGGCGGCCAAGAAGCAAGCAGCAATATCTGGATCCTGAAACTCAAAACAGGACAAGAAACTGCATTACTAAGAGGCTGCTAAATAGTCAAATTTATGTATAAGATACCTAAGATGATGGTCTATAAAATGATAGTAGTCTCACGTTCAGACCTGTATTGGCCGGTGAGATAAGGAGCCTGAAAGTCAAACGTTCAAAACATTGTTACCCTTTTGCTTGTCAGTGTCTGTTCTACCTAAATAGCTTGATCATTGTATCATAAGGTGATAAACAGCCTGATGTTTAAGTGTAACTTTATCTGAATAGTAAAATGGTAACAAGCCCAGAGAATAGAGTAGTTAGCTTTGACTTAGCGACTCCACCAGCCCTAGAACTCAATTGATTTCAATCTAATTTTGACATTTTCTAGGTGCATCAGAAAAAAAAACAAAAAACAAAAAAACACACACACACACACACACACACACACACACACACATCACAATGGCTAGAGGACGGAGGATGGGATAGAAAACTTTCATTGTATGTACCAGGTGAGAAGAACCGAACAAAAAAAAAATAAAAAAAATAAAAAAAAATCTATGATCAAACTTTAGATTCAGAGAGAAATTTGAACTTCTCACAACCCCTCCACCTCTGATGGCTGGAGATATGAAGGGGCTGGGTGCATCGGCAATAGGGGACATGGCTGAGGCAGCATTAAACCCATTTCCCAAAAACGTTCAAATAGCATCCATCACTCTGTAATCCCGGAATAAGACTGTTAACTAGTCCTGATTTTAAGCAAACACACATTTCCACGTGCACAAGCCATGCTAAATTTAAGACTGTCTCATCTGCGCGAGCGGACGCCCAGCAATAAATAAAGCTGCAAAGCTGTAAATTCCCCAGAATGAGTCATGACAATAAAAGGCAGCGAGCATCAGGTAAACGCAGAAACCATGCAAGAGCACAGAGGAAGAGTAGGAATAAATACAATAGGATTCCACTTACCATTTCTCAGCTATACAACTCCCCCCGAGCCGGCGACATTAACCTCAGGGCGTCACAAACCCTCTTAATAAAATCAGATCGCCCATTTCTATGAAGCAGCTACTTACGTAGCAAATGCGCACGGCTGAATACATTCTCTATAATACAGCTAAGGAGATCAATCTGCAAAGCTTATGTCCCTCCACGGTCCCCTGGCGCACATTTTCTGGTAGACATTGGGTCTCTGAATATCAGTCAATAAGGAGTTTGTCGTTTTCGATTGGACTGAGATTATCAGAGAGCATATCCCCGGTAAAGCTGGAATGGCGGCCATATTGGTTGTATTCCAGCCATGCCAGAAACACAGGGCCACATGTAAGAGAACTGGTCGAGTCAACGACATCAACAGTCCCGTACATCTACGGAAGTTAGGTGTAAGCCTCCATCAGTAGTGAGTAGATGCAATGCTCACAGCACCTCCAGAAATGTGTGCGCAAAAAAAAAAAGCGCGCCAAAACGTGTCATCTCGCCAGTTTGAAATTTGCATGGATTAATAAGACATTTGTGCGCTATATTCTGTCCAGGCACATTCATAAACAAGTCTAATCTTCTGGAAGGGTTGCAACACGCCCGCTAACAAATTGGCGCAGACAAAACATTTGAGGTGATGACTTAAGCCGATTTTTAGGCGAATACTACCCTTTTAAAAATAATGTTCTGACATGGCAACAAGTTTTTTTCCAGGCGCACAAATCATGCCGGACAATTGGCATGACCCCGTTCATACATCCATAGTGCTGATCTCTGGAGAAGCTTAAGGGCATGTCCCCACGGCACGGGTTTGCGGTTTTTCAGACCGCCTGAAAAACCATCCGAAAACGAGCGCAATTGTGCTCTAATGAAACCCGCTGCAGCCGTCCCCACTGCACAGGTTTCATATTCCGTCGGGCGGCTTTTCGCTCGCGGCGGCCTCCCGTCCGCAAAACAGTTGTGAAGCCAATCTTCCGTAACGGTTTTTCGGACATATCTGTGCATCTCAATGTGAAGGGGGAATGGCTTTTTCTTCCGCTCATCCGGAAAAAGCCCCCCCCCCCCCCCACCCGCCACCACCGGTGTGGACGGCCGCACAACAGGACAAATACCGGCCTATTTGACATGTGCAGTGGGAACGCACCCTAAAGGGGTTGTCCCGCTACAAAGATTAGTTTTTTTTCAAGCATGTTGAGAACACTAAATAGTAAGGTTTTTCCAAAATAAATGCGTCATAATTATTATATTTTTTTTTTAAGGAGCTACAAGTGATTTTACACCTTACTAAGCTCTCTCCCTGGTTCCCCAAATGACCGACCTGTTGTACTTACATCCCCCCCTGCGTTTGTTCCTATCTGGATAGCAGGAGTGACGTCATCACACAGGTCCTGCAAGCACAGAACTCCTGACATGAGAGCTTGTTGTTATCTGATCTATTCAGACGAATAGACAGTAATTACTGCTGTTTACTTCAACTCAAAGCATCCCTGTCCCGACCAGCATAGATTTATCTAATTAAGCAGAGGACCTAAGATACACTGAGCTCAATGGTAAATACAGACAGCTTGACCAGAAGTGACAGAGCAAAGCAGCATTATTTCATTATGCATCTAATGAAAACTTTGAGATGAGACAACCCCTTTAACGACTAATTATAGCCCCACTACAGACTCCACAGTCTACCCAGAAATTGGTATAAGCATTGTTAATGTCGTGATCAAAAGAAACAACTCAGTGACTCAGATTAATTAGGAATCTGACCTAAAAATGGCTTTAAAGGGGACCTGTCACAGTTTATGCCCCCTTGCTGAGGACCGCACAAGCTAGTGTCAGACATGCCGTTTCCAGTGCTGTGTCCCTTATTCTAGAAGATGCAGCAGTTTCAGCGCATT